>CM059454.1:149645466-149769188 GCA_030408155.1 Lophura swinhoii
CTTGTGCATACGCAATAGTAACAGATCAGATTATTTTTTTTTCATTAAACTTATCTCCAGATACTTAAAGACAAAAATTAAATGTATCAAAATTAGATGTTGATAAAAAATGAATTTCAGATGCAATCAATAAAAAATATATTTCTTTTATCTAGAAAATAAAATTGTTAAGTCAAAAAAATTTCGTCAAGGATCAGTTGTTGTTCTTGGACTATACTATTTAAAAAAATCTTTCAATTCTGAGTCTTTTTTTTGCCTGAAAATATGCTGGAATATATATATGTGTGTGTGTGTGTGTGTAATATATATATATATATTTGAGGACCGGATTGACTTGATCACTTAGTTAATCATGTCTTCTTACTTTAAATATTCACTTTAAGTTCTATCCCACAGCATGTCAACCAATTAAATCCCACTGAAAACAAAACTTTGAACACAAAACTTTGACCACAAAACTTTGACTGGACCAAACAGTCATTAGTATTTACTCTTTTTTTTTCTTTCTTTTTTTTTTTTTTTTTTTATTTCTCCCCTATTTGTTCATGAAATATACACTTGTGTATGGGACATTTTTGGAATTTCTTTTTCTCTATTCTTTTCTACAGATTTATTTGCTGAAGACTGAAAATGTGTGTCTGTAAAATCAGAAACATTTTGAAAGAAATGTTATAAACATTTTGTTGCTGAATCAATCACATTAATCTTCTTTTCATATATCTTAGTATTGAAGATTTTTTCTATATGAGACAGATTTTTTGTAACCAGGGAAGTTTCTTTTTTTTTAATGTGATTAGTTTGGATATGCATCCTGTTATATGACAACTACTTTTTCCTTCCATAAAGAAACAGAATTCACTAGAGTTGATTCTGAATCTTCAGAAACATGAATGTTATTATAATTATGCAATTATGTATAATTGCAATTACACACATGCAATTACAATTATACATAATTTTAATTATATATTATGTAATTGTACATAATTGTAATTATGTAACTATGCCAGAGAATCAGAGAATTTATAGATGAAAAAACATCGCTGTTTTGGGTTCCCACTCTATTCTGGTGTATATGTAGGATTTTTGATTAATCTTATGCCAGCATTCCTTATGGCCTCCTGCAATGCATTTTAAATGACTTAGAGTTCTTAATGCCGTCTCTTTTGACTGTGTTAAAAAAAATACTAACTCTAATATTTGAATATATTTTCTTACATTCAATCACTTCCCTAACATCTACTGTTACCATAAATTTCACAATATTACTCTTAAATATTCAACAAAAGACATAAGCTAAGTCTGTAATTATTATATATGCTCATATATACAAATTATCCATATTTTTAACACTTATGTTCAAAAATTTATATCTAGCTTTTTTTTTTTTTTCTTTTTTTTCTTTTTTTTCTTTTTTCCCTCACAGTCATATCTGTTATTTGAAATAGGGGCAGATTCAGTCAGTAGAAGCAAAATAATTGTCCACAAGAATGGCCAGCTTTTACAATCAAGAGTAATTTCCCTCAAGTTCTTCAGAGTATTTCTATTCATTCCATTAATTTCCAGATGAATAGATGCAACCAAAGTTACAGAACATCTCTATGTGTTCAAAATCCTCAAATATTTGCTAAGAATGATCATTTTTTACAAAGCTAGAAACATGAAGAGCCAAATTTGTTTTATCTCACTCATGAATAATATTGTTAAAGACAATGAGTCTAGCAGTGTGAATATTGGGAATGTTTTCTTAGTTATAATTAAACTTAGTTTCTAGTCATAATTAAAATCAAATACACAAACTTTTTGTGCCCATCCTCCAAGCAATTTAACCGAGCCTGGTATACTTCACATTGTTTTTGGAAATGTTGATCTAGTAATAACTAGTTGATCTAGTTCTCCATAGTACGATGATATGAAATGTCATTTTCCATTTCCAAATGCCAGGCATATCAGTACTGTTTTAATCAGGCATTCATATGATTTCTGACCAATCTTTGAGCAAGTTACAATGCTAATGAATTAATTATCATCACTTTATTCAGTAAGGAAGCACTAACACAATAAAAAATAAATGCTTTTCTAGCTTGACATTTTCTTTAGATTCACAGAAGACACTGTTCTACATGATTGCAATTCAATATATGAGTAAATGTGTCATGTTGTTGTAGAAAAACAACAACAAAAACAAAGCACAAAACTTAGGATCTATATTTAACTCAACTCATGTCTGGACTGCTAATAGCTAGAGACAGTCTTAAGTGGAACTAACTAGCTCTCATCCTGATTGTTCATAGCTACTTCTATTTGCCAAGTTCTGTCGTGTGTAGTTACTATGTTAACAATAAGAAAAGTGGGCAGTCAGGCCAGACCAGAATTCAGTAAGTGGTCCTTTCTAATTTATATATAGGCAGGACAATAGGCACTATAAATGTTACATTTTCAAATTACTTTTTCAATATCTGAATGATGCTGTTCCAGATCCAAAAATGGAATTCACAAGTTTGATTTAGGTCCTTATAAATCTCCACAATATATATATGGAAGAGCTGGGCCTTTAAAATGGCTTAACAAAAATCTAGCTGGCAATTGCTTGAGATCTTTTTACTACCATGAATTGATACATTTGAGCTTCTGTATTCTTTGTCAGTAACCTAGCGATGTACATCTCTCCACTAAATTTTCATTGTTAAAACTATTGTTTTGGCCCTAGACATCTGAGTATGTTTATTTTTGTATGAATTTAGCTTAAAATAGAGACCACTCATTCAGAACTGTGGCATTTGATATACAGAGTTTCTCATGTGTAGTGCAAAACCTATGATTAACGTAATTCGGGGGATGGCTTCCACTCATATAGAAAAGCTGTATTAAGAACAGGCAGCCCCATGCATCCAGTGGAAAACAGATTACTGATAAATAAAGAATACAGCATTTCAGAGTCCAGAAGGCAAATCCTGAGAAAATACACCAGTCTGTAACTTCATTTTTTGAATTCCAGACACAATCTAATATGAAATGCAGAAATAGTTAAGGAATCAGAAATTAGCTTTTTGTACTTGATTAGGAACCCATCCAATAGAGTAAGAGTCCTCAGTGTAACAAAAAATCTTATTGCATTATTTTTTTCATTCAGGATTGTCTGTGAAAGACAAAAGCAAAGAGGGGAATAACAGGCTATGAAGGGTGTATATCTTTGGACTATTGAGAATCACAGAATCTTAGATTTGCTTAGGTTGGAAAAGACCTTAGAGATCATCATGCCCAACCTTAACTTAACCATACTACCCTAACTCTAACAACCCACCACTAAATCATGTCCCTGGATATTCACATTTAAGTTTGCCCAAAGAGAGTTTTCTTTAATTAGCTAATAGCAACATAAACAGTTATTGAAATGACTAGAGCACTGAAAAGGGTATTGTTTTTATTAGAACATTTTCACTTCCTTTGTATTAGGAGACTCAATACACTTTAAACTGAGGAGGGTTTAAAATCCAATTCTTCTCTTTAGGTAAGTTCTATACTCTTAGTCTCTATTTCTATTTCTTTGGTTGAATTCAATGCAGCAAAACAAGCTAGATAATATTAAAAATAAAAAATAAAAATCTAGAATAGCATTATTCCGAGGATTGAGATGTAGGCACTCTTTTCTCAATTTTAGAGAACATTAAGTAAAAGACTGAAATTTAAGCCACTGATTTAGGGGGAAAAAAAAAAAAAAAAAAAAAAAAGTCAGGAAAACTGCTGGACATTACCAGAAGTTTTCTAAAATTTTGCTAGGGAAAATTTTACTGTATTATTGTCATTGTCATTATTATTATTAATATTATCATTTATTTCTGGAGCTCCTAAGAGAGCATGGAATGCTCTGCAAAGTATCAGTTTCACCTCCAAAATATTATGATTCATATTTCTTTGGTGAAGTAATCTAGAGTAACTGAAAAAATTTAGAACTAAGAAGAATCTAAAGATGAATATCAGTGCTCGATGGAAAATAACCCTGAATATAAATAATGATATAAAGACAATGACATAATGATATAAAGACAAATCATAGCTTCTTTTTTCCCCCACCTCAGAAATTGCTACATATTTTGTATAGACATTTCATTAATGTTGTATAATTAACATACTTCGAGAGAGTTCTCACATCTATCAAGTAATTTTAACAACTATTTTTTGTACATGATGAGACAAATGAGATCATATTCTAGCATTTTTCTGTGTTAGTGGGAGACACCGTCTCTACCTGAAGCTATGGAAATCTTATGACCTTGATACATCACAACATGTATAACATTCTAAATTGTATAATGAAGAGTGATACTGTTTATTTTAATGATATCTAATATACTTTTTGCTTTTACCAAGCAGTGTAACAAATTACATTAATAAAAAATAAATAAATGAGGGTGTGCTTTGTATGTGTGTTTTCCTATTTGCCTATTGAATTAAAAAAAAAAAAAAAAAAAAAAAAAAAAGTGTTCTAAACAACTGTTCACTAAGTCAAAATAATAATAAAAAATCTAAGTAGGTTAAAGACTTCCAGTCTGTACAGTACTGAGTGTTTTAGAATAAGAAGTCTGAAGACTACAAGCAAAGGAATACCTTAGAAGACATGCATTATGTTGAAATATATCCTGTCTTTAGATAAGATGAGAAATGCAGTAACAAAACTAATTCTTTTAAAGCCTTGACATTTGTCAACAACTTCTTTCAGACTACATATCTCTGCCAACTGTACAAAATTACTACAGGCACTATTGTTAAAAAAACACTAAATTCAAGCATTATGATTGGCACTTTTCTTGACCTGAAAACTCATTTAAAGAAACCAAGAATATCTCCTGAAGTGTCTGTCCTGGAGTTAACTAGAGCAATCTATGCCCGTGACAGGGGGCAGTAGGTCCCTGCCCCCCCAACCACCCCCTCCCCAGCCCCACAAAATGGGAAGGAAGGAAGGGAGGAAAAAAAAAAAAACAGCGGCAACAATCTATGGAGGAAAACTTATTTTACTAACTATGATATTGGAATGCAAGATAACACAATATAATACAATCTAATTGAGACTAATAAATCAAATAAGATAGGAGAGAGAGAGTTCCTGAGACCGAGTCAAACCTGAAAAGCTTGGAACGGCTAGGAAAGCACCCTCCAGCACCCACTGCCAGGCAGTAAGAGACCGCCCCACCTGGAAGGGTCAGATCCCATGACTTCCGTAATGTATAGGGATAGGTACCTGGAATTGGAGCATTAACACTTTAATTCCAGTACACTACATGATGTTTTGATGCGGAATTTTGAAAATCAAAAAACATAAAACCATGACAGTGTCACAGACAGATGTTAGAGTGATTCACAAAAGTACAGTAAAAGAAAAGAAATTACAGTTTGGAAATTTAGAAGGAAAGAATTAAGACTCTAAAGCTCTTACAAAACTGGGAAGAAAAATAATAATAATAAAAAAGCAACTTTGCGATTGGCATTTTTTTTGCAGCTGTACCAGGAACTGAGTTAAAAGGTCAGCTTTGAAAGTTCTATTTACCAGTCTCTTTAGTAAGGTAATAGGAAATACTTATCTAGTAATAAATCTATGTAAAAATCCTCAAAATTTTATGATTTTTTAATAAGTGAACTGATTTATGATGAATGAAAAACACAAATGGAGATGTAAAACACAACATTAGTTTACACTGATAGGCAAACTGATTCCTGCAAGAATATCATTAAATTACTAATTTGCCAGCAGTACATTTAAAGGATGTTATCTGTTAAACACAACTTTAGTATCTAGTCCTCCAATCTAGTCTTCAGAGATGGAATTACATTTGTGCAAATAGTTGTTATCTTCATCTTGTTGAAGAACTTGTACTGATTTCATCTTCTTTTGTTATGTTTGCTAGTAGTAATATCTATTGCAACAACCTTATATTGCTGTTCACCCTTTTTGCAGAAGTATCCGTAAAACAAATGTTTATGTTGATATATCCTCAGTGAAGGACAGTGCATTCAGAATTATTAAAGGCTTAAAAGTTTTTTGTGACAACAAAGGATCTGTTTTGATAGATATCTGCAATTTGGAAACCTTACTGTCTCCTTCAGTTAACTGCATATTTTCTGCAGCTCCTGTTTTGTAACAGATTTTCTAACACATTTTCTAATAGTGGGTTTTGTACAATTCCTTCTAAGGATCTATACCGTTTAGGATTGCTTCTAATAAACTAAATGGTTGTCTAGCATCTACAAGCTGTCCCTGATAGATATTTTTTAACTTGTTTCATAGCTCTAACAAAGGGTAAATTGTCCTTTTTTTTCCCATTCAAAGTATTGCTACATCTCTTTTAAACATGGTAAAATTAAACGGTAAAGATCTTAAGATCTTTGTGGACCATGAAAACTGACTTGGAAAAGGTCGCTATAAACTATGTGTTCAGCAAATTCTACAATAATAGGATTGCAGGAGTATACAGGTAAAAGATACTGTTTTGTAGTTGTTGTTGTTGTTTTTGTTTTTTTGTTTTGTTTTGTTTTAGTTTATCCAGTTAAGTTTTCATGATTTTATCATACTCTTCATTCCCATAATGTTCCTTTCCATCAAAGGAAGAAAAGGGACCTGGTTATAATTGAGATCATAGGTGTGGGCAGTACTCGGTGTGGTACTTGGGCTACGGTGGGTGGTAGATACAAGGGGTGGTTCTGGGTGGTGCTTAACGGGTCACGGGTACCCGGGGCAGTCGCTTGTCACGGTATATAAGCAGCTGTTGTGCAGCAATAAATTGGCACTTGAGCTACATCCTATGTGTGCGTCTCTCGTGTCCCTGCGCTGGGTGGGGTGCAGATGGTGGGGCGCTGGTGTGGCGTTGCTGACTGGGCAGGGTTGCGTGGAGGTTGGCGACAATTGGTACGTGCTTTTTTCAATATCCTCATGTATCCAGAATTTGTTGTAGGTCCTTCCTCATGCAGGGACTCTACAATTTATTTGTTTATTTGTTTGTTTGTTTGTTTGTTTGTTTCCCAACGTGACAGATGGAATTGAAACTATTTCAGCAGTACACCAGATCTCTAGAAATTTCACTTCCTGAGTAAGATCCTTACACTTATCCAGTGGTATAACTACTCCAGAGTTTTTTAGAGCTTTCCAAAAAGAATCAGCCATGATTCTTTTGCCTCTGTGAAATCAACTCTGATCATAATGTCATCTATAGAATGACAAAGGCAAGTTTCTGGTGGAATTTGGTGTTTTGGAATATCACTAGAGAAAAAGGTAACATATGCTGAAGATGTTCCACTATACAATAAACTGCCAGAAAATTAGAAGTAATATGCCGTGTTCACCGATGGGTCCTGTCATACTGGCAGAAAGTATCTGAGATGGAAGACTGCTATACAGAATTTCAAGACAAGTTGCAGAAACTGATGAAGGAGAAGGTGACTCAAGACAACTTTCAAAAGTAAAGTCTCTTATAGCTCGGTGGGTCCCTGACATTTCAGACTATCAAAGAAGAGACACAACATATAGATGGACTCATGACTGAAGGATAGAATTTACCATGGACACTATTGCACAAGTTGTCCCTGAGTGTGAAACATGCTGAAATTAAGCAAGCCAGATAGTTAATGTCTCCCTAGTTGGGACTAGTTCATGTGACTGAAATATAAATACAGAGAGGTCATGTTGATTGATTGTATCATACTTCCACAAATCTGCCACAGAAAGTGCCATGTGCTTACAATAGTGGAAGCAATCACCGGATGGATAGAAATATATCTTGTGCAACATGCCACTGCATTATTCTGAGCCTTGCAAAACAAATGTTAAACTGATATGGTACTCCAGAATGAAGTGAGTCAGACAATGAGACTCATTTCCAAAATAACCTCATAGACACCTGGGCCAAAATCTATGACATTAAATGAGTATATCACATCCCCCATCCTAAATCAGACTTTGGGAAAATCATATGACACACTGGATTGTTAAAGACTACACTGAGAACCAAGACATTCAAACACTAGGACACACATTTAGGAAAAGACACCTGGTAGTCAGGGATATGCCACTCAGGGATATGCCAGTCAAGCTGGTCCTGTCCAATCAAAACATGTACTCTAAAAGGGGATTAAGTCTCTGAAGTGCACATAAATAACACTGGGGAAGACAGACTGGATTATTCCTGCGTCAGGCAAAGGCAAAACTATTTATGGAATTTCTTTTGCTCAAGGATCTAGGCACAGTTTGTGAGTAATGAGGAAGTTATCACTTTGTGAGTTATGTGAGTTATGAGGAAGCTCTATGTGCACCTCAGGGAGATTTAGGATGAGAATAGTTAATTATTTGCACTGTATGATGTTGATTGCTATAAAACACTCTATGTCATCACTGTTATGACTGGTATGTGTACTGTCAATGGAATTACAGTAAAAGACAAACAGATTAATGAACAATTCATTTTCATAGAACTGGACAAGTGCAGCAGTGGTGCGATCAACATGTAACATTACAACACCATTTCATCTATTATGCCCAGAATCACAGAATCACACAGAATCACAGAATTGCAGGGGTTGAAAAGGATTTCTAGAGATCATCTAGTCTAATCCCATAGGTTCCCTATAGCAGGTTGCACAGGTAGATATCCTGGTGAGTCTTGAATATCTACAGAGAAGTAGACTCCACAACTTTTCTGGCCAGCCTGTTCTAGTTCTCCATTACTCTGACAATAAAGTTCTTCCTTGCATTACTATGGAACTTTTTGTGCTTCTAGTTTCTGTCTGTTCTTTTTGTTCTAGTGTCATATCCCCCCCATCCACTTGACTTCCACTCTTCAAATATTTATAAACATCAGTGAAATCCCCTCTAAATCTTCTCTACTCCAGGCTTAACACAGTTCTCTCAGCCTTTCCTCATATGGGAGATACTCCAGGCCCTTTGTCTCTTTGTCTCCCTCAACTGAACTCTTTCTAGAAGATCTCTGAGTTTTTTGAACTGGAAAGCCCAATACTGGACAGAGTGTTCCAATGCGGCCTCACCAGGGTCTCTTAGTATAGCCAGGACATACTATTACTGCTTAATCAACACTTTAGAAAGCTATTGAGTTGGTCAAATGTATGCTTTTGTCTCAGGGGGAGCTGTGTAACTTCATGGACTATTTGATCAAATATCAATGACTAATAGGAACATAACATACCAAGCTCGTATTTATATATCTGTTTTCATTGCTTTATTCTACACGAGTAGAGTCTGAAAGTAATGTCTCTTACTTATTTTCATGGAAAAAAACAACAGATAGAAAGTTCACAATAATGCTACGTGATAAAGCAAATTCTCAGTTAAAGAACACTATTTTTCAACATAGTCGCCACCATTAGCTATGCATTTTTGCTAATGGTGAACATGAGCCTGCATACCACACTCATAAATATCTGCACCAGCAGAAGTGAGACAGTATTTCAGAGTTGCTTTGACAGTCCAATCAACATTGGCAGTGTGTACCATGATACTGGACCTGGTATTATCATGTTGCAAGAGAAAGATTATCTTCTTTTCTGTCCCGACTCTGGACATTTAAGCCTCCATCTTAAGTCAGTGTCACAATATAGAAGTCACAATTGATAGTTTGTCCAAATTTCATGAAATCCAGAAGAATCACCTATTTCCTACTCCAGAAGAAAATGCACATCACTGTAGCTGCAGAGTGCTGTGTCTTAAACTTTTGTTTTGATGGGGAATTCAAATGCTACTAGTCCACAAACTGTCATTTTGACTGTGGCTCACAGTGGTGACACCACATCTCATCACTGACAATGATATGATCCAGGAAACTGTCACCTTCAGCCTCAAATTGGCACAGTAGGCTCTGATAAATTTTCATACGGTATTTTTTTCTGTGCCTGTTTGAACATTCATGGGACCAACCTGGCACAAACATTGTAAAATTCCAGCATTCCCACCACTGTTTCTAATGCACTGAAAATGATATTCAGCTCCCTACACAGTTTGATGGTCGTAATCTGCCTATTGATGACATAATCAATGTGTTCCTCATCTTGTTGTGTGTCAGCTGTGCATGGCTGTCCAGAACATGGCTTGTCTTTCATGTTGCTTAAAATGCACTGCTCACTGCCTCATTGTGCTAACATACAGTGTTTGTCTTCTTAAAAGTTCAGCAAGTATCAGTGAATGTGGATAGAATTCAGAGACACACCTCTAGTTCACGTTCATGTCAGATTCATTTTGTCAGATTGCCCCTTTGCAGCCATCTCTCATGTGGCAACAAAATTTAATAGCATATTGGCCGCAAGATTCAATCTCTACTGCCATACCACAAATATTCACCTTTGATATCATGTGCCAACATAACAAAATAGACATTACTTTAGGAACAGCCCTTGTAAATACATTCAAATATTACTTTTGTTCTTGATTTCATTTAACTTATGCATACTTAGTAATGTAGAAATGATTGTGCAGTCTTTAGGTGGATATTCTCTAACAGTCATTGAAATATCTGCAGAATATACCATTTCAAAGCAGAGCCTATGTATTAAATAATAGGATAACACAGTATGTGCAAGAGTTATAAAAAAGAAAGTTAAAGACTTCAGGGAAAGAATATGAAGTAAAAGATGAGAAAGAGGAGAGAGAATAGGACAGGATGAAATATTTAATCTGATTTTAAAATTACTACTGTTTTTAAAATTTCAGAAATAAGTTTTACTCTCTGTAAAGAAATTAGAAAGGTTAAAAAAATATGTTAATAGCAAACAAGAGTTAAGTGCCCATATCAGGCTTATTACTTTTTTGAATATGATATGTGCTGATATCTCATCAAAGAGTCTTTTTTCTTTTATACCAAGAAATAGATGTGAGAAGAAAATTGTAAAAGGAAAAAAAAAAAGATTCTCCCTCTTCTCACTCCCCCCCCCCAAATAAATAAATAAATAAATAAATAAATAAGAAAGATATTGGTCCAGTCATTTTAAACACATTTACATCTTCTATTTAAAATAATAAAATCATTGGATGTTGGAGGGATTGTTCCATTGACAACATTAATTACTGTACATCCCACCTGGAAGTGGTGAAGAGGAAAAGTACACATTCTAGCTACAGATAAGTGATCATAGCCAAACTGGGGAGGCATTTCAGTTAAGTTTTGCAAAGGTCTTTTTCAGCTTTCAAGAAAATGATATTTCATATCTCATATCTCATCTATATTTCCAGTAATATTTCAGATATTATGGTCATATGTACTAAAAGGAAAAACTGAGTAATTAATTTGCTAGAGAACTACAGGTAAAACATTTCCACTTCTGAAATCTATGAATTTTCCCACTGATGCCTGGGAAGACTTTGTATAATAAAGGGTTAAAAAGTTATTTTGAAAGGTGTTCCTTCAAAGAATATTTAAAATAATGATAAAAATAAAACTAGGTACTTGGATTCTTTTCACTTTATTGTAGCTATCAGCTGCTACGTATCTACTTTTTTTTTTTTTCCCCCCCATTGGCAGTAAGTTAAAGATCTTAAAGTTCATTAAGAAAAATAAAACAGGTTAAAAGTGCCTTTTTTATTTCTTTAAAAAAAAAAAATTAGTAGGCATTAAAAATAAAGAGAAAATAATTCTGATTCTCAAAATCACATATAAGCAGTAATTTTAGATGCACGTAAACTTTTCCTGACCAAAAATGTAATTGGACATTTTTAAGCTGAAAGCTGCAAGAACAATTCTGGTGCATTAGCTCACCCTAATAACAATGCCTGGCATCTGGTCTCCAATACTGATTTATTAGATAAGACTAGGATGTACTTAAATGATCTACTGCTGAATGGAAAAAAATATAAATAACTTCAAAAACTCTTTTAATGACAGTATTGTGCATGAAACTTCAGAAATCTACAAATCCAACTGGCATACAGTACCTTTTTTTATATGTGTTTTTGAAGATGGAATGAGAAGGGAAATTCAAGATGTGGTCTTACACCTTTAGCTGAATCTTTTCCTGAACTGCATTCCAATGACAGATTTTATGCTGTAGTAAAGGTTAATTTTAGTTAAATAAAAGGAATTAAAGCCAAAAATTCTTAGGGTTCATTTCTACATTTAAAAATAGGGCCAGTTTGTCTGAAAATTAATTTTTGCCTTCAAACTTTAAAATCTGTTTCTTGAAATTGGAATATAAGATTACATATTCTACACAATTTAAGGTGCACTACTGAAGCACACATAACCAAAGAATCATAGAATGGTAAGATATCTTCTGCTGAAAAAGACCTTAGCAATCATTTAGTCTCAACCTCCCTGCTGCAGGCAAGGTCACCATCAACTAGATGAGGTTGTTCAGTGCCCCATCCAACCTAGCCTTGACCGCTTACAAGGATGGAGCATCCAGAATTTCTCTGGGCAGCCTACCCCAGTGCCTCACCACTCTCTAAATTAAAAACCTCTTCCTAACATCTAATTTAAATCTCTTTTAGTTTAACACCATTCCTTTTTGTCCTATCAATATCAGATTGTGTAAAACGTCAGTCTCCCTTTAAATTTTGGAAGGCTACAATGAGATCTCCCTGGAACCTTCTTTTCTCCAAACTGAAAAAGCCCAGCTTCCTCGGACTTTCTTCATATGAGAGATGCCTCAGCCCTCTGAAGATCTTCAGGGACCTCTTCTGGACCTGCTCCAACAGCTTAACGTCTGGATGTAGTACTTACTTCATGTAGGGCCTAACGAGGGTGGAGTAGAGGGGGACAATCACCTCTCTTTCCCTGCTGGTCACCCCTCTTTTAATGTAGCCTGGGGTACAGTTGGCCTTCTGTGTAAAGCTTTTTGTTCACCACAATTCTCAGGGCCTTCTCCTAAGGGCTGCTATCACTGAGTTCTTCTCCCAGTCCATACTCATGTCTGGAATTGATCCAGCTCAGATTTAGCAACTGCACTTGAACTTCTTGAACCTCATTAGGTTCTCACGGGTCCACTCCTCAAGTTTGTCTAGATATCTCAGCAACATACCTTCCTTCTGTCATATCAGCTACACCACTCAGCTTAGTGTCATAAGGAAAGTTACTGAAGGTACACTGAATTTCACCATCAGACACAACTTGCCTTTGATGAAGCCATGCCTTCTCTCTTAGACCACATCCTCATCTCACATGTGTCTTATAAATTTTACAAGGATTTATTTCATGATCTTCCCAGACACAGATGTGAGGCTCACTGATCTGTGGTTATTCATACCTTCCTTTCTCTCTTTATTAAGAAAAGAAGTAAAGTTTCCCTTTTTCCAGTCACCAGGGACTTCACCTGACAGCCATGACTTCTCAGATATGATGAAAAATGTTTTGGTAATCACATCAGTTAGTTCCTGTAGAACCATGAAATGCATATCATCAGGTTCCATAGATTTCTTATTGATCTATTGTATTTAAATCTACAATCCAGTTACAGTGATTCAGTCAAAAGTATATAGATGTCAAAGCTAATTTCAAAACATGACCTCATTGCAAGTAATAAACATAAAATAACAAATTTGGTACTTTCTCTGGTATCTCTTCAATCTTCAGAAGCTTTGTTATGATGAGTAGTTACTATTAGTTTCTTTCCATGATAATGGATGTTTCTTCCTAACGCTTGCTGAGTGAGGTGCAGTACTGATGGTGAGGTTTCTTTCTCCTCATTTTTGGTCTTGCTTGGGTCATTTCTTAAAAACATTTCCTAAAAGAACTGCTTGCTTCTCCTTTCTTTTCCAATCCAGAACATCACTCACTCACTCAATTTTTTTCATTACAGGGTGTGTTTTACAAATACTTCAGGTTTCTTCTGTTCAATTTTTAACCCTGAAAAGGTTTTCACCTAATTCCCAAGGATGTGTTCCTTTAATTACAGGAAGCTAATCACTAATAATTTGTGCCTAGGGCCTTTGCTATTGTCCTATGCTTCTACTTTTAAGGCCATTACTGTTACCTTGTATATGCTTTTCTTAGAGTCCCTGTATTTCTTCAGCAATCTTTAAACTGTCATTTTATTAGCACAACCTAATTATTCATGCATACGCTTCCAAGGTCACTAACATTTTAATAAAAGCATACTATCATTGAGAAGACATACAGCTAAATGTGTACAGACAGTGCTTTTGTAACCACTTGCAACTAACCTTGTACTAATTACTATCTCACCACTTGTTCATGATAAAAATTATTTTAACAATTAAAAAAAAAAAAAAAGTACACAAAAACTTCATGTTTTGTTATTCTTGCAATATTTTCTGATTTCATAGAATCATAGAATCCTTGAAATTGGAAGGGGCCTCTGAGAGCCAACTCAACTGCAATGAACAGGGACAGCACAGCTAGATCAAATTGCCCAGAGTTTTATCTAGCCTCACACTGAAAATCTCCAGGGATGGGGCACCAACCATATTACTAAGCAACCAGTGTTCCAGTGGCACTAAGGACCAGATGAGAGTATTCTCTGAAAATTTTATTCAGCAAAGAATCCTGTGTTATGTACAATATTTAGGAAAATATATGAAATTAGTAATTCTAAAATTTGAAACTACAGCAATTTGTTGTGCTAATAGTACAGATCTTCAATTAAAGTCACTGGGTGCTATATATATATATATATATATATTATGGTAAACAATAATTATAAATTCATATACATATGTTGTACTTTGCCATTAGCATGTGATGGAATCTATTTGCAAATCCAGCTTTCAGACCTTAAAAGTACACTGCAATGTATACTGTAATGTCTTTGAGAAATTATTTCTTCCTCTCCCTGAGACAACAGAAATAATTCTGTGTAAAAATTATAGCCCATAGGATAAGACTGGGAATGAGAATTAGATCCATGTATCTATATTTGCTAGGAAAGTAGTAGGTTTTCTCTGTGTCAAAATTGTGTGATTCAATTGCCATTGCATGATTTCACAGAATAAGGCAATTGCAGCTGCAGATAGGCATCCTAAATCTTGAATGATTTCAGCTTCAGAGATATTTCAAAGAGTTTTAGAGCCAGAATTAGTCAGTTTTCAGAACAATGGTGCTATGAGGTTTTTGCATAAGCTTCTGCTCACGAAAGATACAGGGTACTTAAAACCACCCCCACAAGAGATGACGCATCACTTTCCAAAATTACTTATCTAAATTCATCATTTAAGTGAGTATTTTTTGGTACCAGAAAATCAGTCTGTTACTGGTATGATGCTAGCAATTCATGACAACTCAAATTCTGTTAACAGATTTAATCTATTTCCATAGAAACAGTTTCCCATTTCCCTTTCTGTTAGCCGTGGAAAAGAAAACATTAACAAAAAAGACTGTTAATTCTAGAAAATAAATAGAAGAGGCATTGAAATGAGGAGTGTTTATTTATTCATGTATTTATTCTCCTTCCATCCAGTGCATAAGAAGGTTGCAGAAGATTTCAAAACTATGTATTGCCTATCACCAGTATTGGAAAGGGTAAAGCAGTTCTCTCCCAAAAAGCAGGAGGGTGGTTGGATGTGACAGGCTTTTGTGTCACAATGCGAAGGGAGGACACCTGCCATTCAGCCGCAGCAGGATATCCAGAAGGAGTTGGGAGTAAAACATCAGGAGGAGAAAGCAATGACAAGCATCAGTTTCAGCATTACACTCCTCCAAGCCAAACAGAGTCCATTGTAACCTCATGCTCCTCCAGGCAGACTTGAATCTTGACTTGAGAATGGGGAAACAGAAGCATTTTGAAAAATCTCCAGCATTCTGAGATCTTTGTTTCTTTCAAGTTTCTTTTACCAGATAACAGTTTGAGAGCAGACACACTCCACAGACATAAATTACAGAATCATTAGAGTTGGAAGGGACCTTAAAAGATCATGTGGTACAGCTCCCCTGCACTGAACAGGGACATCCATCAAAAGATCCAACAGGGGTTGCCCAAGGCCTGATCCAGCCTCACCTTGAAAGTCTCCAGGGATAGGGCATCAACCACATCTCTGGGCAACCTGTTCCAGTGCCTCACTGGAACACCACCCTCACTGTAAAAGACTTCTTCCCTATATCTAATCTAAATCTACCCTCTTTAGGCTTGAAATCATTTCCCCTTGTCCTATCACAACAGACCCTGCTAAAGAGTATGTCCCCTTCTTTCTTATAGTCTCCCTTCAGATACTGAAAGGCTCCTATCAGGTTTCCCCAGAGCTCTCTCTTCTTCAGGCTGTAAAGCCTGAACTTTCTCAGCCTGTCCTCATTGGGAAGGCATTCTATCCCTTGGATCATTTTTGTGGCCCTCCTCTGGATGTGCTCAAACAGGTTTATGTTTAAGGTTTATGTCTCTCCCGTACTGAAGACTTCACACCTAGGTGCAGTACTCCCGATGAGGCCTCAGCACAGAGTAGAGGGGCAGGATCACCTTCCTTGACCTGCCGGTCATGCTTCTTTTGATACAGCCCGATACATTTGGTTTACTGGGCTGTAAGGGTACATTGAAGGCTCATGTCCATCCACTAGTATCCTCAGGTCTTTTTTGACAGGGCTGCATTCGATCCTTTCATCCCTTGACTTGTATTGGTAGTGGATGTGACATGAGGAATCAATCCAAGTAAGATTACAAAGCAGGTATGATTTACTTAGCAGTGCACGTATGCTGGGTACAAGGGGGAATAGATCTGTCCAACTTGCACACCATCAGGAAAAAGCGTGCTACAGATATAGGCTGAACTAACACATAATCAATAGTTTTCCCGGAATTTGGATACATATTCATCACATCCCTGAGAGTTCATTAGCATGCAGACCCTCCTCTCTTGCGTGTGCGTAGTGGGTCATGAGGGTCTCCTCCTGGTTGTCATGGGATGAAGAATCCTCATCTTCCTCACTGTAAACTTCTGACCTTTCAGGGGGGCATCCCCCCAAACAGGTTTCTTCTTGTCCTGTGGACATCTAATCACCTCCCTGCCAAATGCCCTCAAGCTGTTCTCAAACCCTTATCTTTATGGCCTTCATCCCCCTCACTATCCCAGACCCAGTGTCTGCCATCTCTTATTTTTCTAACAAGCTTTACATTCTTGCTTCTATCAACTATCTCTAACTATTCCCTTTCACCTCCCTTATTCTCGGTCACTGTGAAGCCTTCTTGCCTCTTTACTTTCACTTATGGGGCCCTTCTCACCTTTCAGATGTTGCCTTCACACAGGTGCAATATCTTGCAGATCAAAGCCTAGGCCCTCTGGTCTTGTTAAGATAAGCACTATGGACCCAGGGGCACAGGGCATTTGCACCAACCAACCCACCTTTTGTAAATGCTTCCTGGTGACCTGGCCATTGGTACAAGGGAACTATCTTTGACACTGTGTCAGATACAAGTGAGGAGGCACTCCTGTTCCTGGGGTGACATTTTAAATATTTACTACTTTCTAATTAGACTTCTGGCATAATCCTCTAATGGAATTCACTAATGTTCACTTATGGCCTCACTAATCACATAATTCGAATGATTTACTTTTCTTTAGCAGATGTCACTTTGGTTTATAGTACCCTTAGGGTTCCTGCCCCAAATGCATGACAAAAGTACGAAGTTACCAGAGAGTGTATAACAAGATTTGTCTGAAACTTTTTTTTTTTGTATTTCCAGTTCATTTTGGATTACTTTTGTCAGCTAAAACCATGCAGATATCATCAAGACATCATTTACCTGATCCATTCCTTTGTGTGGGCCTTGCCCCATGGCACTTAGGACCAAAAGGTACATTGTAAGGAGATCATAATGCAACCAAAAAGTAATAAAATCCAGGAAACTTTTTCTGCATAGCAGTTTTACCCATGCAAGTGAACTTTGATGCATTACTCTAGAACATGATTATATCCTATTGTAATTGGAGTAACAATTTGCATTATTATACTTTTATAATATGGATTGGACTAAGTAGATTCACTTACCACTCTCACCTTGGCACTTCGAGTAGCTGTTTCTGGAACATGCACTGCTACCACCCCAGGGAATGCTGTCTAAGGCCCCAGACCAGTAGCTCACATCAAGGCCCCACTG
Source organism: Lophura swinhoii (assembly GCA_030408155.1). Taxonomy (NCBI): domain Eukaryota; kingdom Metazoa; phylum Chordata; class Aves; order Galliformes; family Phasianidae; genus Lophura; species Lophura swinhoii. Next base: position 149,663,494 of record CM059454.1, read on the forward strand.
GCTCCAGTAGCTGACACTATAGGCCAGGGGCATCAACACTAGTTTAGATCCAGTAGCTGGCACACAGTCCACACACAAACACAGATCTGACCAGTATTAGACACTTAGTTCCTGCACAAATAAACACACAGGATAGAATGCAATTACAGAGATAATTAAAAAGGGTTCAATAAGAAGATAGGACAGGTTGCAGTGATCGGGTGTAAGGATCAACCAGAAAAATGTACTGACCAGCCTCATTTAATATGCAATCAGTACCTTTTTCTAGCTCTATTCCTCCCAGCTCCCTCTTGCCACGAACATTGCCTGAGGCTCCTTGATAGCCTGTCAGTGAATGACACTTACCAATTTTGTTTCTAGTTCCTATTTTTGATTTGATACAATTAACTTTTATGTTGTGTATTTGTCTCTCTCTCTTTTCTTGACTTCTCAACTGAAAAAAATAAACACTTTCCTTATCATCTAGTACCACTGGCCGGGTCTGTTCTTACCATGGTTTCCCTTACAGTGCTGGTTAGGTTTGTCTCTGAAAGTTCTAGTTTCTGGCTCTTTTTGCCCAGACACCCTCAAAAAAACAGACAGCTTTATTCCTAAATTTTGGAGTTGTTGAAGTCACAAATTAATAAGATAGTCTATTTTGGAATAATAGAAATGCGAAATAATGACACAATAATTCTTTAAAATGTGATAAATATGACACAATAACATTTGTATTTGTAATAAAAAGTGCTTTGAACTTCAACTCTTAAAAGTCTTGCTTATGCACTGGGGAAAAAAAAAAGAAAAAAAAAAAGACCTTGTTATTGTCCTCAGATTGTGTTGTAGAGATGAGGGGTGAAATATGTCTATCCAAATAGAAACAAGCAGAATGGAACAACTACAAAACTGAAGAGTTTCCTGGGTAATACCTCTGAAGTTGATTCACACTCAAAGTCCTGCTGCTTCATCTTTTTCAGACAATAAGACTGCAGAAAATAAGGCTCAGTCTACTATACGTTCATATTTGCCAAGATATTTTTTTTCCCTTCTACAAATATATGTTGTTCAGTTGGAGCTTGAGGAGTTCTGACATGCTGTTCAGAATTTCCAGTTTTGAAAAGGCCACAGGACAACCAGAAATGTCAAACATGCTATAGTACACAAATCACTGGCACAATATACTAGAAGTATATCTAGTGTGCTTTTTTGTAAGTCAGATCTGCTGCTGATGCCAACAATCTGTATAAATTGAGTAAATCCAGAATGCCCTGAAAATGTCAAACACATGGTGCTTATACACACCAAGGGTGTCAGGAGTGAGACCAATAATTTTTGGATAAATTTGGCTCAAAAAAAAAAAAAAAAAAAAAAAAAAAAAAAAAAAAAAGGTTACACAGAACACAAAGCTGTTTAGATAGATATATGGAATTTATACAATGATGGCATTTGCCTCTTCATTTAGTATTGTTTCTACTTGATAATCTTAGAGTTCTAATAAGTGAACCAAACCTCAATGAAACAAACAAACAAAAAGATTAATATTTTACTTGTTTTCCAGAAGTAAAAGAAAAAAAGAACATGTTCTGCTGTGGGGTTGTTTGTTTGTTTGTTTGTCCCAATGATATTAATATTGCTTATGACTAATTACATATCCATAGTTATTAAAGGAAAGTTCTTGAAGATAAACTTTTATTTCCCAAACCATTTCTTTGAAGATGTCTTAGGAATTCACTGCTTTGAGAAGCTCATCTTAAAAGGATTATAATGATATTTATGCTTAAAACCCAAGGAAACCATAACAGTTGCATTTGCATGCACAGATTGGTCCTCGCAGTCTATCATTGGCTTTTAAATTTACCTAAATATCTGAAGATCAACAAATTAATAATTTCTTATAATCTGCTTCAGAAACTGAGAAAAAGCCTCATCAGAAAATAGCAAAAAAAGAAGTATTTTCCTAGATTAAAATTTGTCCTTCCTAGAGTACGCTGGCTAAAACAATCATCACTGAAAGCTTAAGTTCTTTTATCAGCAGGTAATAGAAGACTGGTCTCTCTATCTCTACTTCTTTCAGAAAAGACTACTGACACTTGGAAATTATCTGAGTCAAAGAAAAGCAAAATCTAACTAATTTTAGAGATGGAAAATAGGTTACTTCAGAAAAAGGAAAGTTGACGTTGATTATAATTATTATAAGTTGTTTCTCCTACTTGCACTATGTACAGTTTGCTAACAGGAAGACTGGATTAGAGTGACTTTCTAGATTAATTTGTACCAGATTACATACTAAGGAAAAAAAAAAAAAAAGAGATAAAAAAGAGATCAGAAAATAAGGAAAAAAAGGAAAAAAAAAGAAAAAGGAAAAAAGGGAAAAGAAAAAAAAAAGAAAATATGTTGGAGTTTTATTTTGGAAAAGGTCTAAGAGGATTAAAAAAAAAAAAAAAAAAAACATTATTTCACCACTTCATTTTGTCTAGATAGATGTAAAAGTTTTTATATATGGATAGTTTATAGAAGACATATATATATAAATATAATGTCATATACATATAATATAATATATAAATAATTTATATGTCCACATTTTTTTCTGAAACAGGTTAATTTTCAAATAATCACTACTATGGAAAATCGCATTTAAAAAAAAAAAAAAAAAAAAAAGTTTGCAGATGACACCAAACTGGGAGGAAGTCAATCTGGCTAGGGTTAGAACAGGTTCTACATAGGGTTCTAGACAGACTGGATCACTGGGCTGAAGCCAATGGGATGAAGTTCAATAAGACCAAGTGCTGCGCCCTGCAATTTGGTCACAATAATCCTATGTGATGCAATAGGCTTAGGGTAGAGTGTCTAGAAGACTGTGCAGAGGAAAATGAACTGAGGATATTGGTCAATGCTTGGCTGAACATGAGCCAGAAGTATTTCCAGGTGATCAAGAAGGCCAGTGACATCCTGGTTTGAATCAGAAATAGTATAATCAGCAAGACCAAGTAGGTGATTCTCCTCCTGTACTCAGCTCTGTTGAAGATGCATCCTGAGTACTGTGTTCAGTTTTGAGCCCCTCACTACAAGAATGGCATTGAGACCCTCGAGAGTGTCCAGAGAAAGGCAGCAAAGCTTGTGAAGGATCTCGAGCACAGGTCTTCTGGGATTGTTTAGTCTGGAGGACTAGGCTCAGGGGAGACGTTATTGGCCTCTACAACTATCAGAATTGAGGATGTGGCGAGGTGTGGATCAGCCTCTTATTTCAAGTAAATAGTGATAGGACTAGAAGGAGTAGCCCTAAGTTGCACCATGGGAGGTTCAGTTTGGATATTAAGAAAAATTATCTGAAAGAGTGATCAGGCACTGGAACACCCTGCCAAGGGAGATGGTAGAGTCACTGTTTCTGGAGGTTTTCAAGAAAAATGTAGATGCCGTACTGAGGGACATGATCTAGTGGTAATACTGGTGGTAGGGGAATAGTTGTACTACATGATCTTGGAGGTCTTTTCCAACCTTAATAATTCCATGATTCTATGATACTTTGAATTCAATGACATACCTCGTATGTACTTCTGTGTCAGACATCATTTTGTCAGACTGCCACTCTGCTACTAACTGCCACATAGCAACAAAATGTAATGGAATATTGGTGGAAAGATACAACTTCTACTGTCATACCATCAACATCCACCTCTGATATTGTGGTCATAGGAGGAGTTACTTTTGGAGAATCTCTCCTAATATAATCATGTCATACGCTTCACCTAATGAAAGGCTATTCAAATAATATTTTGATAACCTACAGTGGCTGTGGTACTCAGTGAGCTATTTGCCTTGGTCTTCACTGGAAACCAGGATTCTCACATCCCTGAAACTCACATCCCTGAACCTGAATTTCTAGGAGGGAACCTGGGGAGCAAACTCCCACCCACTTTAAGGGCGGAGCAAGTCCAAGACTGACTCATGGGACTGAATGCATACAAGTCCATGGAGCCTGATGACATGCATCCCAGGGTCACAGAATCACAGAATGGCCAGGGTTGGAAGGGACCTCAAGGATCATGAATCTCCAAGCCCCCTGCCACAGGCAGGGCCACCAACCTCCCCATTTAATACTAGACCAGGCTACCCAGGGCCCCATCCAATCTGGCCTTGAACACCTCCAGGGTCAGGGTATCCAACCTCTCTGGGCAGCCCGTTCCAGCACCTCACCATTCTCTCTGTAAAGAACTTCCTCCTGACATCCAACCTAAATCTTCCCTCCCTCAACTTAAAACCATTTCCCCTTGTCCTACTGTTATCTACCCTTTCAAAGAGTTGATTCCCCTCCTGTTGTAGGCTCCCTTTAGGTAATGAAAGGCTGCAATGAGGTCACCCCACAGCCTTCTTTTCTCCAGGCTGAATAAACCCAGCTCCCTCAGCCTGTCTTCATAGGGGAGGCGTTCCAGTCCCCTGATCTTCTTTGTGGCCCTCCTCTGGACCCTCTCCAACAGCTCTCTGTCTTTCCTGTACTGGGGGCTCCAGACCTGGGTACAGTATTCCAGATGCAGCCTCACAAGAGCAGAGTAGAGGGGGACAATCACCTCCCTGTCCCTGCTGGCCACCACTCCTCTGATGGAGCCCAGGATACCATTTGCTTTCTGAGCTGCAAGGGCACACTGCTGGCTCATGTTAAGCTTTTCATCCACCAAGACCCCCAGATCCTTCTCTGCACGGCTGCTCTCAAGGACTGCTCCTTCCAGTCTGTATAGATGCCTGGGATTCCTCCGGCCCAAGTGCAAAACCTTGCATTTTGCCATGTTGAACCTCTTTAGGTTCACCCGGGTCCACCTTTCAAGCTTGTTGATGTCCCGCTGAATGACATTCCTTCCTTCCACCACGTCAACTGCACCACTCATCTTGGTGTCGTCAGCAAACTTGCTGAGGGTGCACTCGATTCCGTCATCGATGTCATTGATAAAGATGTTAAAGAGCACCGGTCTCAAGACAGACTCCTGGGGGACGCCTCTTGTTACTGACCTCCACCTGGACATAGAACCACTGACGACCACCCTCTATCTGCATCCTTTTAACCAATTTCTTATTCATCGAGTGGTCCACCCATCAAATCCACATCCCTCCAATTTGGAGGTAAGGATGTGGTGGGGGACCATGTCAAAGGCCTTGCTCAAGCCCAGGTAAATGACATCGATTCCCTTTCCCTTGTCCACCAGTGCCGTCACTCCATCATAGAAGGCCACCAGATTGGTTAAGCATGACCTTCCCTTGGTGAAGCTATGCTGGCTGTCTCGTATCTGCAGGGCTCAGGGACATGAGAAATACCAGAACCTGGCTGTCAATGAAGACTGAGGCAAAGAACTCATTCAGTACCTCAGTCTTCTCTTCATCTCCTTTTACATTTATCAAAGGAGGTACACTTGTTTTGGCCTGTCTCTTCTGGACAATGCACCTGTAGAATGTCTTCCTATTGTTTTTCACATCCCTTGCCAAGTTCAGTTCTGCCTGTGCTTTGGCTTTCCTGATCCCACATCTGCAAGTCCGGATGGCATCCCTGTATTCTTCCCAGGTGACACGCCCTAGTTTCCGGAGCTTATATGTACCTTTATTCGCCCTCAGCATGCCCAGCAAGTTGTTGCCGAGCCACGCCATCTTCCTACTTCCTCTGCCCACTTTCTTATTCAGAGGGATGGAGAGTTCTTGTGCTCTCAGGAACGCATCCTTGAAGAGTAGCCAGCTCTCCTCAACATCTTTGATTTTGAAGACAGCATCCCAGGGGATCTCGGCCAACAGTCCATTGAACAGCTTAAAGTTCACTCTTCCAAAGTTCAGGGTCATAACGCCACTCTTTGCCAGGCCTACATCCCTCAAGATCACGAACTCGACCAGGATGTGGTCACTGCAGCCCAGGCTGCTTCCAACCGTAAGAACTTTAATGATCTCCTCTGCATTGGTGAGCAGCAGGTCAGCAACGCTTCACCTCTGGTCGGTCTGTCCAATACCTGGACCAGAAAGTTATCATCAATGCATTCCAGGAACCTCCTGGACTTCTTGCAGCTCGCTGTGTGATCTTTCCAAGAGACATCCGGATGGTTGAAATCTCCCACCAGGACGAGAGCCTGTGAGCACCATGCCTGCTGCGTCTGAAGCAAGCAAACCTCATCAACAGTCTCCCCTTGATCAGGTGGCCTGTAGTATATGCCTATCACCAGCTGGCCTTTGTTAGTCCCATCCCTAATTCTAATCCACAGGTTTTCAGTCTGTTCCTGACTGTTTCTCGGAGGGAGCTCCTCACAGTCTATCCACTTTTTGACATAGAGGGCAACTTCCCCACCATTCCTACCTCGCCTATTCCTTCTAAAGAGCCAATATCCCTCAGTGGTGACATTCCAGTTATGGGAGTCATCCCACCATGTTTCCATGATAGCAACAAGGTCCTAACTTTCCAAGTGCATCACAATTTCCAACTCATCCTGCTTATTTCCCAGGCTGTGTACATTGATATAAAGGCACTTCGGCTGGACTTTCCATTCCACTGCATTTATAGAGGATCTAGGATCCCCTAGAACAGCAGCATCCCCAGCATCCCCCTGCCCCAGTCCATCCCTTTGTACTCCACCATCTTCACCCATCAAGTTTGGTACAAGCCCTTGAATGACCCGTTCAATCCCAGCGGCCCTTGTTTTGTCCGCTTTCCCCTTCATACCTAGTTTAAAGACCTTTTAATGTATCAGTGATTTATGGGCTCGTTTGGTCCTCTTCCATGACTAGTGGGGCGGAAGGATCCACTGATCTGCGCCTCCAGAAAAGGGAAACAGGGGATCCCAAAATAATTAAAAACAGTGGCAATGATCTGAGGAGAAACAAACTAATTTACTAATATGGTATTGGAATGCAAGATTACACACTATAATACAGTATAATTGCAATTGAAGTTAATCAATCAAATATAATGAGTGTGTCCAAAAGGTAGATAGGCCTCACCATAACACTGAGGTGAGATGCGCAGTCCGGTTGAGCTGCAGGGAGGAAAGCAGATGAAGAAGAGCATATCAGGTAATCTTGCTCCTGGGATATGTCGTTCTTCTCTTCTGGGTACCCAGAACTTGAGCATTAACACTTTAAGTCCCAGTGACTACATGATGTTATGATGTGGAATACCAATAACCAAAAATCATAAAACCAAGACACAATGAGTCCCGCCAATTTCTCAGCTAAGATCCTCTTACCCCTCAGAGACAGGGTGCTTCCATTTGCAGCCATCATACCAGGTGCCAAGTAAATTGCCCCATGGTCAAAAAAAAATGAAATTCATGTGTTTGCACCATCTTCTAAGCCATTTATTTATGACGTGGGTTTTTTGGATCCTCTCAGTATCTTGCCCTGCTACTGAAGGTATAGAAGAAAACACCACCTGCATGCCCACTCCATCAACTACCCGCCCCAGTCCCCTGAAGTCTTTCTTGATAGTCCTGAGGCTTTTATCATTGACTTCATCACTGCCACCCTGAGCTATCAATAAGGGGTAATAATCAGAAGGGCGCATCAGGAAGTTTTTGCAGCTGGATTAAGGTAATCCCAAATACGTATACAAGCTAAGAGAAGAACTCTTTGAGAATAGCCCTGCTGAAGAGGATTTCAGGTTCCTGGCTGATGAAAAACTTAACATGAGCCAGCAGTGTATGCTTGCAGCCTAGAAGACCAATTGTATCCTGAGTTCCATCAGAAGAGGAATGGCCAGCAGGGTGAGTGAGGTGACTGTCCTCTTTTCCGTCCTTGTGAGGCCTCAGCTGGAGTACTGGGTCCAAATCTGGGGCTTTCGAAACAGGAAAGTTGTGGAGCTTTTGGAGAGGGTTTAGAGGTGGACCACAAAGACAATCCAAGGGCTGGAGCACCCCTTCTATGAAGATAGCCTGAAGGAATTCGGCTTGTTCAGCCTGTAAAAGAGAAGGCTGTGGGGAGACCTCATTGCAACTTTCCAGTATTTAAAGGGAGCTTATAAATAGGAGGGAAATCAACTTTTTACATTAAGTTAGATTCTAGGTGAAATTTGAGAGTGATCAGGTACTGGAACAGGTTGCCCAGAGAGGTTGTAGATGCCCTGTCCCTGGAGGTGTTTAAAGCCAGGTTGGATGTGGCCCTGAGAAATTTGGTCTATTTGATGTGTGTGATTGGCAACCCTGCCTCTGGCAGGAGGTTTGGAACTTGATGATCTTTGAGCTCTCTTCCAGTCCAAGACATTCTATGATTCTATGATTCTCTGTGCTACAAGGAGTTGGGAACTAGGGACTGTAGAGGACTTGCATCTACTCAGATACCAGATTCAGCAACTCCTAATGATATACTCTATGTTGTTAGTTTGTTTTTGTTTTGTTTTGTATTGTTTTGTTTTCCTAAATGTCTGCTTAATTATGAGATTATTATATTTTTTTAATTTACCATAACTGTTTCATACAAAGTAGCATTTTCAAGCAGTGACTTAAAAGTAGGAAAAAATACCAGAACAAACAACCTTGAGTTCCGAATTTCTATGCTATTTAGAAAGCAAACAAGCAAAGAAACAACAAACCAAAACAAAAAATATCAACAACAAAACCCACCAAAAACCTTACAGATTCTTTTTATAAATTTTCCTTTATGCTATAAAAATAGTACTGAAATCTGTACAAAACTCCAAGAAAAAAATGGGGATATAAATGATTGTTTGCATGTTTCAGCAAAGCATTCAGAAATTTATTCAGAAAATAAATTAGTACTCGTGCTGAGTACATAAGAGGTCAAAAAATTAAAAGAGGACAGGAGTTAAAAAATATGGACAGCAAAAATTATGAACATAGATTAAACTGAACTATTTGAAATGATTTGTAAGCCAAAGATGCCTTGCAGATTACTCATTACGGATAAGTTAAATAGTTCAGTAAAAGTTTTGAGAATTTGAACTGATTTGTAGCTAGCAGTAATAAAACTTAAAATTTTTAGGTATCTCTTAAATGAAAAAGATTCAAAATGCCTGAATGCTTCTTTTTCTAAGTACTATGAAAATGTACTTTTTCATCTTCCTGCTCTTTAGCAGCTGCAAGTCTGCGAGCTCCCAGCTTCCTAATTCTGCATTGAAAAATCCTGAAAAAGTTTGTGTTAATCTTACAATGTCTGAAACTGAATGCTAGGCTTTCCAGTCTGTGCAAAGGCTTCAGATTCAGCAGCTAACATTGCAGATCAGCATTAATAGTATGCCAGTGTTGTGACTGTAGTTTGTAGATGAGTGATTTTAAGTGTTTACAAGGCTAGTACATCTGTTTTATGTGAATATTTAAATGCATTAATCTCCTAATTGTCTACTTTTGTGAGACTTTCAGTGACCTTGGATGTGTATACGCATGAATAACTGGATTGTGCTAATAAGACCATAGGTTAAAGGTTACTGAAGAAATACAAGAGTATAACATGGGCTATCAAAAGAGCATGCACAGGGTAACAGCAATGGCACTGAAAGTGAAAGGACAGGACAATAGCCAAGTCCCAAGCTAAAAACACAAATCACTAACAATTAATTATTGATCACTAAAAGAACACAACCTTGGGAGATGAGTGAAACGAGTTTTAGAGTAAAAAAAGAGAATAAAGTAATTTTGAAACACATCGTGCAGAAAGAAAAACTTGAATGAACCATGGTGTCTGTGGATAAGATTAAAAAGAGAAAGCAAGAAATTTGTTTTAGTGAGGTTTTTTTTGAGAAATTTTTCAGTGTGCCCTTTTGACTTCAAACAACAATATCATTGTAGATGGAGTGTAGATACGTTAAGTAGACCAACAGTAAACTATTGGATTTTTATGCTGCGTGTGTTTGTGCACTTCAAAATAAATTGTACTGAGAATATGGTCTTTTACTATAGTACCTCAACCTTGAAAATTAACTTTAAAGAATTGAATATATTAATATTTTAAAAATGATTTAATTGACATAATTTTAAAATTATCATTTTCAATAATTTTACAGCAGTTATCTCAGTTTCTAGTCATGATGACCAGATATTCCATTCCTTTTACCTTCTGCAGACTTTTTAAGACAGTTGCTGGGATGGACCTGAGGCAGCAGTAGTGACCATTGTGGTCCTAGTGGGTTTCTGAATTTGTTTGAAAGGTGGAGGCTTCAGTGCTTCTGATGTTTAGTAAGACAGTTCAGACTATCTTTCCTATTACTGCAGAGATACAAGTTGTGCACAGAAGATGGAGGTGGTTACACTTGCTAACAGTTATTTCTCTTTACCACTTTTCACTGTCCCATTTTTTCCTGTTCCAGTGTGGTCTGTCCCCACAGACTATAGTTTTTTAGAAGCAAAGGTGAAAAAAAAAAAAAAAAAAAAAAAAAAAAAGTCTGTGTGTTTTGTGTGTGTTTTTCACAACTTCTTTAGGAAATATTCAGCAATATCCATCTATTACAGTATGGGGTCCTCCAGGATCTAGAGGATATCTGATGTTGTCTTTTCCATGAGTTGCAGCAGAATCTCTACTCTGACATCTGAGCACCTCCTTTCATCCTTGTCTGGTCTTGCAGTTCCTTCTGCTGTATGCTACTCTCTCTGTCTCACTCTCTCCTTCTAATGGTTTCTGATCATGCTTAAATATGTTTTCTGGAAGGTGCCACAAGCTTGGCTGATGGGCTCAGCTATGTATCCTGAGGTGTGTCTGTTGGAGCAGCCTGGCTGGAACCATACACCATGAGGAAGCCACTGGTCCTTTGCCACAGAGGTCATATCTACAGCTTCCTAAGTGCCTTGCCAAGTAGACACTATTAGAATATACTTTTGACTACCAGATACATTAAATGGTTGCGTTAACACATTTTTTACAAAATTTGTAATTTTGTGCAGCTGATTTATTTTAACTACATACATCACTTACCTATTTTAGCTGTGTATAACTGACTGTTTTACCTGAAGTATAAGCTGCTACTGTGTGTGCATGTCTGATAGTGACAGTGACTACTGAAAGTACATGTCTTATCTATTTCAGTTCCATTGGTTTTGCAGTAGAAACTGCCTGTAAGTGCAGTAGGAAATTGCTCAACATACTGAAAATATTCAGATTGGACTAAGTACAGCAGCTGCTGTGGAGGAATCTACAGAACAGTTCAAAGTTCCCATCACAAGAGGTTCAGAGACAATTAGTCCAAACCCTTAATGTGGAGGTGTCTAGGAACTTCGTTGATTATCTTGTTTTGTATCCATCCATTATACCAAAAAATATATTAGCTCATCTGTTCATTTTAATATCTGAAGAGTTCCTAGTCTACTGGGAATTAATGACATAAGACCTCTGGAAGTGCACACAACCACAGTGATACCCAATCACATTCCGGTTATAAAATAAACTTCAGTATGAGTCATGAAACTTAATTTTATAACCTTAATAATTTAATAACTTAATTTTATGAATGATGCAACACATTAGCTCTTGGAGGAACAGATGAAGTCAAATTTCCCTCCTTTCTTGTATGGATAATCAGCATCTGATGCAGACAAATCTTACTCTTTTAGTAAGAATGCAAATTAGTTTCAAAATCTAAATAAATAAATAAAGAAAAAAAGAAATCAAGAACTCTAATATTCTGTACAGATTGTGGATTGTGTTGCTAGATAGACTTTCCTTAATTTCATCGTGATGGAATATGCTTTTGTCTTTCTTTTCTTTTCTTGAAGGAGGTTGGTTCTCTATAAGAAAATTTTTGAACAATGCATTCCCAAGTACAGAGCTCAATCTCATAATGTTTAATTATAGCAGTAAACACTGCTAAAAATAATATGACTCCACACAAGCAAACACTTTTAGTATAAGTAAGACTATCAAAAATGAACATTATTATTCATGATGTGTGCGTATATCTATACACTGTTCTTTTTTAAATTGTATTCTGTTTTACTGCATAAGATTGAAGAGGGTTCTGTAAAATTCCCAGAGGATCCTAAAAACCTTAAAAATGTCATTGACATCCCTGCCTTTTTTAGCAGCTGGAAAACTTTAAGTTTTTGTGATCTGAAAAGATTTTTTCTTTATGTATCCTGGATTAAGCTTTGCTACTATCAATATTGCCCGTCTGTAATTACAGTTTTTACTTTTCCTTTTGAAACATTTTAATGTCACACGTAATACCATTTTAAAGAGGAATTGGCAGTGTGTTTTCATGAGCTGAGGGCAATGACTAGAAATAGATTATTTGTGGAATACTTATGTTAATAAAAAAAATAATGAAACATACAGATGCATTCTAGGAACTTGATGCTAAAAGCTACTATTTTTTCATATTTCCATGTTAATAATTTCACATAAAGTTACAAGCGTCTATGGAAGTCAAATTTGATTAGTGAAAAAAAAGGGCACAGGTCCTTTCTACATATCACTGTTCTATTTATTCTTTAAAATAACTCCTTGAGCTAGATTTTAATATGTTCTACATTTTCATGTAAACAAATAAAGAGAAATTAAGAATACATCTTAAGTGCTGCCAGAAAATTTGTTCCACGTATTCAGGCACAGAGTAAGGCATTGTACACCTGTTTCTACTTTCTGCCTCTGGCATTTCATTAAAAGGTGAATGAGTGGGATTTGCCCTTAAACGCTTGCCATTTAATATACACAGGCTGCTCTGAAAGTAATATCCCCTGGTTATTTCCATGGAAACAGCAACAAATGCAAAAAGCACAATAACACTATTTGATAGAGCAAATTATCAGCTACAAAACATTATATTTCAACATAATTACTACCATTAGAAACGAATTTTTGACAACGATGAACAAGATCATGCATGCTTGTAAAATTCTGCGCCAGCGGAAATGACCCACTGTTTTACAGCTGTTATGATGTCATTGTTGGTAGGAAAATGTTGCCCATGCAGTTCATCTTTCATTGGCCTGGACAGATGGAAGTCAGATGTTATCACTCTCTACAACTACCTGAAAGTATGTTGTGGTGAGGTGGGAGTCAGACTCTTCTCCCACGTCTAGCAATAGGACTAGAGAGAATGTCCTCCAGTTTTGACAGGGGAGATTGAGGTTGGAGATTAGGAAATAATTCTTCTCTGAGAGACTGTTCAGGTGCTGGAATGGGCTGCCCAGGGAGGTGATGGAATCACTGTTGCTGGAGGTGTTCCAAAAATGTTTACATGCTGTACTGAGGGACATGCTTTAGTGGGAAATACTGGTGGTAGGTGGACAGCTGGACTGGATGATCTTAGAGAGCTTTTCCAACCTTGATGCCAGCATTGGTGATTCAATGATTCTATGAAGGCACCAAATCTGGACTATATGGTGCGAGTAGAAGAATGCCCTGGAGAATTTCAAGGCAAGGCTGGGTCTAGCCCTCAGAATCACAGAATCACAGAAACACCAAGGCTGGAAAAGACCTATAAGATCATCCAGTCCAACCATCCACCTATCACCAACAGTTCTCACTAAACCATGTCCCTCAACACAACATCCAAACGTTCCTAGAACACTTCCGGGGTCGGTGACTCCACCATCTCCCTGGGCAGCCTATTCCAGTGCTTGACCACTCTTTCAGAATAGTATTTCTTAACATCCAGACTAAATCTCCTCTGGTGCAGCTTGAAGCCTTTCCCTCTAGTCCTATCACCAGTTACACGAGAGAAGAGGTCGACCGCCAGCTGGCTACAACCTCCCTTCAGGTAGTTATAGAGAGCAATAAGGTCTCCCCGGAGCCTCCTCTTCTCCAGACTGAACAATCCCAGCTCCTTCAGCCGCTCCTCATAAGGCCTGTGCTCCAGACCCCTCACCAGCTTTGTTGCCCTTCTTTGAACCTGCTTGAGGGCCTCAATGTCTTTCTTGCAGTGAGGGGTCCAAAACTGGACACAGTACTCAAGGTGCAGCCTCACCAGAGCTGAGTATAGGGGGACAATCACTTCCCTTTTTCAGCTGGCAACACCATTCCTGATGCAAGCAGCTTGATGGAGATGAGCATGTCTCTCTTCATTGCAGGAAAGTTGGACTAAATGACCTCTAAAAGTCCCTTCCAACTCTAAGGGTTCTGTGATTCTAGAAGTCAGATGTTATCACTCTCTACAACTACCTGAAAGTATGTTGTGGTGAGGTGGGAGTCAGAGTCTTCTCCCACGTCTAGCAATAGGACTAGAGAGAATGTCCTCCAGTTTTGACAGGGGAGATTGAGGTTGGAGATTAGGAAATAATTCTTCTCTGAGAGACTGTTCAGGTGCTGGAATGGGCTGCCCAGGGAGGTGATGGAATCACTGTTCCTGGAGGTGTTCCAAAAATGTTTACATGCTGTACTGACAGACCAGCCGATATTGGCAATGTGTTCCACAGTCTTCCAACTGCTATGGGGCCTGCCATTAAAGTGTTGTGGAAGAAAGTTTGTTGTCTTCTCTGACCTGGCTCTGGAAGTCTGAGCCTTCAGCTTAGTCAGTGTCGTGATATAGTGGTCAGAGTTGATGGTTTGTGCAGTTTCCAGGAAACCCGGAAGAATTACTCTTCCCCTATCCCAAAAGATAGTGCGTATAACTTTACTTGTTGCAAGCTTCATTTTGAACTTTTAATTTGATGGGAAATTCACATTTCCACTGTATGGACTGCTGTTTTGATTCCGCCTCGTAGTGTTGATATCATATCTCATCACTAGTAATCAGCCTCATACAGGTTCATCTGGTCCTGACAAATTCTCATATGGTGTTCTTTCTGCTCCTGTGCGAGCATTTCTGGAACCCACCTGGAGCAAATTTCACAATATTCCAATGCTATCACCATCATTTCCCATTTTCCATTAAAGTCAGTATTCAGCTCTGTACACCATTCTGTGGTTATAATCTACAGATTTGCATTGGTGAGATGATTGAGAACCTCTTGTCATGGAGTGACAGCTGCGTATATCTGTCTGGGATGTGACTTCTCTTTCACAACATTGCCAGTAGTCTTGAAATGTACCATCCATCATGTCACTGCACTAGCATTCACTGTTTGGTCTCCATAAATATTCAGCAAGTGTCAATTAATGTCAATGGGCACAATTTTTTCCAGCATGGAGGAATTTAGTTACACTCCTTACATTCGTACATGCTTCCTTGATACCATTTTGTCAGACTGACTCTCTGGTGCCACCTACCACACAGCAACAAAATTTAATAGCATACTGGAAAGAAGATTCAACCTCTACTGCCATACCACCACCATCTGCTACTGACATTGTGCACCAACACAGTAAAATAGGAGGTATTACTTTCAAAGGAGGCAATATGGAATTCTATTTCCTCCTATTAATTGGCTGTATCACTTTATAGCCTTTCCTTTTTTGTAGTTTGATCAGGCTTCCTTCTACATTCATTATTTGTTCCCAAGAATGGATTAAATGAAGAGTGTCTTTTATTTTGATACTAGCGAGGAAAACTACAATCATACCATTAGGTAATTAGAGTTTGGAGTCTTTTCTTGAGAACGTTGAGTTGTGGAGTTCTAATCACTGCTGCCTGAGTTTTTCATTTAACTTCATATAAAACACATAGCTTGGGAAAATATTATGGAGCTACAGATCTCCCAGCTAGATATGTCAAGATAACTGAATCTGTTTGTCCTTGACTACTTATCTTCCACATCAATACATCTTGTTTTCTTAATTGCCTATTAGTTCAACTTTAAGCAGACAGACTCATCTAGAATATTATATATATGAGTGGTTGGTGTAATATCCTGAAAGGCATAAACTATGGTTTTGAACTCTTTACATTTCTTGTTTTGTAGGCATCTGTTACATCTAGTCAAATGCTTCATAAAAAGAAAATAAATCCTAAATGCTATGTCTTGCACAGTGGGATGGGTTTACTTGTAGTTCGACCATAATTGAATTTTCTGACAAATTTTGTTGAGTGACTCTTTGTCTAAATCTGGATCACAGTAAAGTTTGACTTGATATTCTTCTTGCTTTCCAATACTTCAGAAACATAGACTGAAATAAAAAGAGAATCAGTCCACACAGTAAAGTTTCAGCTGAGCTTATGGAATTTATACAGTTTATAAAAGATCCATCGTCTAGGTTCTCTGGGACTTAAATAGAGGATGTACATTTAACTTCTTATCTGGATCTAGATCTTGTTCTATATGATAATGATTAACATTGCTTCTTAGTCGAGTTAAATCTAAGCCATTATATTTTAGATTTTGAAAATGTGCTATATCAGCTTCTGATGAAGTAAGATTAGCCAGCCTATGGATTTAATACATTTATCAAATTCGCTTCATTCTTACTTAAGGCAACTTTAATGAAGATGTCTGTTTATGTGCTAGGGGTATTTAAATTTTCATTAAATTGAATGAAAATACTTGTAGTGAATCTAGATATCAGAGCCTAAAGAGACAGACCCGTAACATATTATGGTTAGATGGATTGCTTTCAAGGTTGTTGATGGTATTGATTATGGATCTATACTGACAATATTGATGAAGCCATCTTTCTAACAGAGGTAAGTTATGTCAATGGATCTAAATGTTCTTGCTAAGTTTTATTTTATTTAATAATATTTCCCATGTTGGGCTTCATTGTAGTTTTCTATACTAAAACTTGTAGACTATGAAGCATGGGTCAGAGATCACATTCATTTTGTGAGCCATCCATAAACATTACATTAAGACATTTCACTTTGCTGTTTGCCTTAGGATTAGCTCTCAGAGCTATTTTTATTTTACGTAGCATGATTACCTTCTTGATATGTCCACATATTCACACTGATTTGTCAAGGATGACTAGAGTGCTATCTAGAAATTTTATTCTATAGGCT
The DNA here is from genome assembly GCA_030408155.1 of Lophura swinhoii. Lineage (NCBI taxonomy): Eukaryota > Metazoa > Chordata > Aves > Galliformes > Phasianidae > Lophura > Lophura swinhoii. Next base: position 149,680,253 of record CM059454.1, read on the forward strand.
ACATTTGAATGGATTAAAGTCAAGTCTGTAACAGTATATGTACATATTTGCCTGCCAATTAGAATGAATCTTCTCATTTTAGTGTGATATTGAATGTGTTACTAGAGATTATAGACTTGCTTTAATATTATCTATGTAGACAAAACTTTGAATTGAAAGTTCTTAACATAACTGTACCATTGTTTTCTAAGATTGGTTTTCTTATACCGCACAAGCTGTAGTGGATACAGTTTAAACATATGTATTAATAGATTGCAGATTTACTTCAGTTCGTTGCAGAAAATTATTTTTGTCTTGACTGTTAATTTAGGGGGGAAAAAAAAAAAAAAAAAAAAAAAAAAAAGTTATACAAAACAAACTTGAAAACATTTTCCTGAAGAAAATCACTGAAGCAAGTATGAAAATTAACTCATCTGGTTACCAGTCAGCACTTGATCTGGCACATGCTACAATAAATGTGGAGTTACTTTACAAACTGACAAGGAATCCACAAAAACTGCAGCTGAGCAGAACATCAAACGTGCATAAATAGCATGTTGGAAAAGACTAGTGATTTACCAGAAGAGACAGAAACGTTCCACTTACTTTTTCAGTAATTCCACAACAAAGTAAAATAGATCAAAGTTGAAATTTTAAAAGGAGTGAAATATTTATTCAATAAACTCAGTTAATTTCTTAATTAATTTTGCTTAGGTTAAAGTTCCCTAAATTGCCAAAATGTTACAGAAAATTCATTTTCTCATTTTACTACTGGTTTCTCAATTTGTTTCATCACATTGTTAGAGTTTTGTGCCTTGAAGAGTACAAATGAGCATATAAACGTTGAGTTCAGAAAACTGAATGCATAGTTTCTTATTTTCTTTCTTTCAAATAAAAAGAAAAATCTTTAAAACATTTATAACATTTATAACAAGGTCTAAAAAACTGATGTAAGAACTGGAATTACAGAAAAATTCTGCTTCCTTATACTGTGTGTAAAAGAGTTATTGTACAACTAAAAGAAATAGTCAAATCTTGAGTGATTTTTTTTTTTTTCCTTTTTTTTCTATCCATTCTTATCTTTTGTCCAGGTAATAGTTATTTTGATTTATATTAGCATCTACACCCAGTTCCTTCAAAAATAGTTTCTTAATTGAAAATTCTTCGTAAATACCTATTTTAGTTTTTTGTTTGTTTTGTTTTGTGATAATTCTGTGGTTTTTAATCTAAAATTAAGTACAATTTATTATTGCTATTGAAAGGTGGAAAAGGGGCCCCATAAGAAAAAGTAAAAGGCAGAAAGAAGGTTTCACAGTAACTGAGAATAGGGGGGGGAGGGGATAGAGGGGAATAGTTAGAGATAGTTTATAGAAGCAGGAATGTAGAGCTCGTTAGAGAAGGGGGGATAGCAGACACTGGGTCTGGAATAATGAGGGGGATGGAAGCCATGCTGATAAGGTTTGAGAACAACCCAGAGACATCTGGCAGGGAGGTGATTAGATGTCCACAGAGCAAGACGAAACTAGTTTGGGGGATGCCCCCCTTCTCTGTCAGGAGTTTATGATGAGGAAGGTCAGAAGCCTTCACGAAAAAGACAACAAATTCTTCAACCCAAGACCCACTATGCACGTGCAACAGGGGAGGGTCTGCATACTTTGGGGGTATAATTAATATGTATACTAATTCCGGGAAACTATTGATGATGTATTAGTTCGTCCTATATCTGTAGCACGATTTTTCCAGACGGTGTGCAATCTTGGAGCAATTATCCCACTTGCACCAGGGCTTTTGTGCAATTGCCAATAAAACATACCTTCTCTTTATCCTTACAGGCTATAGGGTTTGATTTTCTGCACATCACTATAACAAATTTATTTCTGCTTTTGTTAATTCCATAGGTACCATATTCAATCTTATTTTATTTATTTACTGTAGCTTTAAACACTCTGTTAAACAGTTTTTGTTTGTTTGTTATGTTTTTCCTCTTATATTATATTCCATAACTGTAAACAAAGTATTATTATGTCCAATCTCTGTTGTCATGTTTTATGACCTCTGTATCATTCTGTCCAACTTTTTCTATCTGTACTATATGGATAATAATTCTAGTATTTCCTCATCTGTTGACTGAATATATGAAGAATGACATAGGGGACAAAAAGGCTGGACAGCTGAAGTAAGTAAAGTGTTTCAAATGCTGGCTAAGTGAAGTACAACAGATACGTACATTACCATCTGCTTGATTAGTGATCTTACTAGTGTAACTGTCCTTGTGTTTTCCAAATAATTTGTTAACAAAGTTAATAATTTATTTCCGTACTGATTTGCACATATACGCGCAGGATACAGTATCTTTCACAATACATTATTTGTTGTAAATCTGGGAAAACATCTCTCCCGCACCAACTTTCATCTCCAAAGTCACCAAAACTTGTTTTAAATTTGAGGTATCAATGGAAGTTCCTATTTTCCTTATTTCTCATACTGTTATTTTAGTCTACTGCTGCTTCTTGACCTTTTTTTTTTTTTCTTTTTCTTTTTTTTTTAAACTAGTGCTTGCTTGGTTGGCAGCTTTGCCCTTGGGCAAGAGTTTGATGAGCTAGTGAATGGGCATGATGCCATGCAAACAGATGTGATAGAAAATAATAAGCCAAAAGGCTCTCTGTATTTGTCAAATGTGTTCACAAAAGGCAAGATTTTAATCTGGAAATATTCAAATTGATGCTTGCTTAAACTATTCAGTGTTTAGAGAACAGACCTACTGTTGCTGATGTAATTCTGAATTCTATTTAGACACTTGGAAGATTTAAGAGAGAATTAAAAAAAAAAAAAATAGCTTTGAAGTCATGTGAAAACCAAGCTTTATTTGCTAATAAAGGAGTTCTCCTTTTTTCTTTCTGTGTATGAAATTACATGCTGTGTGCTAAATCTGATTTCTAAATCTTAGTTTCCATTAATAATGAGTTACAAAACCATTTTAAGCATAAACGTTGAATTAAATCTCATTTAAATTTAGGCAACAAAAAGTCAGTATTGTTTTAGGTTAGATAGATAAAGAAACATTTTATATTCACTGGTAAAAGTAGCTTACTCCAGGTGGCCATTAAAATAATTACAGATGTTTAATGTGGAAAATAATACCTTCATTTCTAAAGCATTTGATCCTCTCTGTTGAAAGTTTTCTTAGCCTTGATGAGTAAAATGAAAATCACAGAATCATCTTAGAATGGCTTTGGTTGGAAGGAAATTTAATAATCATCTAGTTCCCATCACTGATGTGAGTAGGATTTCTAACTACTAGATGAGGCTGTCCAGGGCCCCATCCAACCTGGCCTTGAACACCTTGAGAGATGGGGAACTTCTCTGAGCTACCTGTTCCAGTGCCTCACCACCTTATGAGTAAAGAATTTCCTACTAGTATCTAAACTGAGTCTTCCCTCTGTTAGTTTAAAGTCATTCCTTCTTTTCCTATCACTATCAGATCATGTGAAAATCAGTCTCCCTCCTGTTTATAAGCTCCCTTCAAGTACTGGAAAGGTCACAGTGAGGTCTTTTTTGTAGCCTTCTCAAGCTGAACAAGTCCATCTCTCTCAACCTTTCTTCACAAGAAAGGTGCTCCAGCTCTCTGATTGTTCTTGTGGCATTCCTCTAGAACCACTCCAATTGCTCCACATCTTTCTTGTGTTGGGAGTCCCAGACCTGGACTCAGTACTCCAAATGGGGCCTCAGGAGGGCAGAATAGAGTGGGATAATCACCTCCCTTGTCCTGCTCGCCAAGTCTCTTTGGATGAAGCTCAGGATACTGTTGGACTTCCAGCAAATGCACACTGCTGTACTACGTCAAGGTTTTTTTGTCCACCAGAACTCCCAAGCATTTCTCTGCAGGGCTGTTCTCAGTGAGTTCTTCTCCCTGTCCGTACACTTACCTGGTACTGCCTCAATCTACATGCAAAACCTTGCATTTGGTCTTGTTGAATCTCATTATGTGCACTACTCAAGACTGTTCAGGCCCCTCTGGATGGCATGCTTTCCTTTTGTCATATCAAGTACATCACTCAGCTTAGTGTCATAAGCAAAACTGCTGAGGCTACACTTGATATATGTCATTGATAAAGATGATGAAGAACACTGATCCCAAGACTGTTACATGGGGAACACCACTAGTGACAGGCTTCCACTTGGACATATAGCTGTTGAAGACAACTCTTTGGTTGCAATCATATTACCGATTATTTTTTCATTGAATAGTTTCAAATCCATTATTTTCCAGTTTAGAGATAAGGATGTGATGTATGAAATCTTTGAACCAGGAGCACTATCATTTAAAAAACAAATAAAGAAGTTTGGTTGGACTAATCATACAAAATAAAATGATATAATGTGAAATATTAATCTTACGTCTAAATAATCTTATTAAAGACATTTGTCTTTTTTTTTTTCAGCAAAAAGAGTGCAGTATTTATTATGGTACAAACAAAAAAAATGATACTACATCTACTTCAACTACTATGAAACTCTGAATTTCAGTATAAACTTTTTTCTGATATCCTTTTTCTTTTTCTTACGCTGATTCCCAGATGCCTCTGCTTACTGCTACTAGACAAGGTGAACTAATATTGTTAATTATTAATAATAAGCCCTAATGTACTATTTTTTTTTTCCTTTTAGATGGGAAAAAAAAAAAGAACAACAAAAAACCACCAACAACGAATAACTGTGGCAAGTTGCATTCATAGCATCCCAAAAGATGTTACACAGAATGACGCATTCATCCAATTGATCTTTCACACAAAGTAAATATTTTTGTACTGCTTACACATTAGGAAAAATAAGAGAAAAATAATATATGGATTCTGATAATATTTTGTCTTTTTTTCCGCTTCATAAATAAACTCTAATTAAAGACAGAGTTGTAACTGCTCAGAATATTTTTTAAGATTTTTATTTTTCTTGAAATATTCTTCCTCATTAAACACTATTGCAGAATCTTGCTTTTTGCTTGAGTTAGTTGTCAATGGTTTACAGGCTGATTCAGCCCGGTTCTGTGACTAGCGGGGCAGAGGGATTTCGCAAAATCCGCGCTTTCAGAAAAAGGGAACAGGGGACCCCAAAATAATTAAAAACAGCAGCAACAATCTGAGGGGAAACAAATTAATTTACTAAATATAGTATCGGAATGCAAAATAACACACTGTAATACAATATAATTAGAATTGAAGCTAATAAATCAAATATAATGAGAGAGAGAATGTCCGAAAGGTGGATAGGCCTCACCACACGCTCAGGTGAGATGCGCAGTCCAGTTGAGCAGCAGGGAGACTGGAGGAGAACTGACGAAAAGCAGGCGAAGAAGAGCACATCAAGTGACCTTGCCAGGAGTTATATCTCGAGACTCTCTGTGACTGCAAAGTCCCCTGGGGAACGTAGTTCTTCTTCTCTTCCGGGCAGGTACCCAGAACTTGAGCATTAACAGTTAAACTCCCAGTGCTCCACATGATGTTATGATGTGGAATACTGAAAACTAAAAATCACAAAACCAGTTAATGCATTACTTTCTTTCCAAATAGTTTGTTAAGGGTTTAACGCTAAGACAGGGCTTCAATGTAAAGAAGATTTAGAAAACTTACCTGAAATTTCTCAAATGGGTCATTTCAAAGTAATTCTCTTTTACAAACAACAGCTAAATATGAAATATAAATCAGATTTGAAACACAGAATATTGACATGAAACTAAATTGTCATTCTTTGGCCAACTACAACAAGAAGTGATGACTTCAACTAAAGCATTTATTATAAAATAATATTTATGAAAGTGTTCATTTACAAAACAATTGTTCAGTGGTATACAAATATTTTTTAATCCATTTGCATAAGGATATATTAATCGAATGAAATTTTACTGAAAGAATTTTATAATTTTCGACAAATATAAATGGGTTTATCGTAATAGTTTGTTGCCATCTATTAATCCTTCTAAAACATTTATAGCCGCATGCTTAACCAGAGTCCTCTCAACCTTTAACTGCCTAAGTACTAATAACATTTAATAAATTTATCCTGTTTCAAAAATTTTACCTTTTTGACAGATCATAGAATCATAGAATCATAGAATCATAGAATCACAAGGTTGGAAAGACCTGCAAGATCATCTAGTCCAACTGCCTTCCCATTCCTATTAGTACCACAAGCTACTAAACCATATCTCGTAGCTCCTCATCCAGGCGCCTCTTGAATACTGCCAGGGACGGCGACTCCACGACCTCCCTGGGCAGACCATTCCAGTGTCTGACCACCCTCTGAGAGAAAAAGTTTCTCCTAATGTCCAACCTAAACCTCCTCTGGTACAACTTCTGGCCATTTCCTCAGATCCTACTATTTGCCTGGGAGAAGAGGCCAGACCCTTTTTCATCATAACCTCCCTTCAGGAAGTTGTAGAGTGCAATGAGGTCACCTCTGAGCCTCCTCTTCTCCAGACTAAACAATCCCAGCTCCCTCAGCCACTCCTCATAAGACTTGTGCTCCAGACCCCTCACCAGTTTTGTTGCCCTTCTCTGGACTCGTTCCAGAGCCTCAATGTCTTTCTTGTAGTGAGGGGCCCAAAACTGAACACAGTACTTGAGGTGCGGCCTCACTAGTGCTGGGTTCACTGCAGGGTGCTTCTTGTGTAGATTTGGCATGATTAAAATAGTGAAATGAAATATAACCCTGGACTGAAATGAATACAGCTAAGGAAAAAGGAAGAGTATAGAGGAAGATTACTTTTCTTCCTTTCTTTTTTTTTTTTTTTTTTTTTTTTTTTTTTTTTTTCCCCAATTTTATTCAATCTCTGGTTTCCTGATGGTCTTTTATTTCTTCTACTGTGATGACTATTGGTCATAGACTATATCATCATTCATTTTTTACATTTATTCCCAGAAGTCTCAATCTCTTAATTGGAAATCAATACAAAACAAATAAAGAAGTTAAATGGGAATGCAAAATGAAAATGTCATTTTTTGACCTAAATTAACAATGGTGCACTTCACAAAGAGATCATTTTAGGAAAGCCTTTAAAAGAAAAGAGATTCACTTAGTGATACATTGAGGTGAGCAGGGATCACTCTAGGTAGAATAGAAATAAAAAGAGGATGGTAGCAGAGCTTTATATGCTCATGTAATTACTTCATTTTTTTTCTTAGTTACATCTATTCAGAATTTTATAACATTATTTATTTAAAATATTATTAAGATTAAAAACTTGATCACCCCTAAAACTGAAAGTTTCAGTATGTTATTTTTTGTTAGAAAGAGCAACTACAGAAGTAAGATATATCTCAAAGTATTTTAACACAGTACATAAAAAGAACAGCCTTTTTGCATTGTATAGTTTTTGTACTTGGATATCTTGATGTCATTACTCTTTATAGGTCTGTTAAGACATTATGTTTAAATAACGTGAAAGCATATTTGTGAGGTAACTCATGGCCTCAGGAATGTGGATGTGAAATTTCAGGTTCCATAATATTCTGTGCTTCTTAAATAAGAAAGTTTGATTGTAAGCTGATAAGATTTCCAGTGGAAATATGGAAGTTAGCTTAATAAAATTCAGTGTATGATCCGTTACAGGAACTTGTATGTGCCATAGTGCTGTTCCATTTAAAAAGAAGACATTAGAAATATATTTTTTGGCAAGACAACCAGTTTATTCCTTTTGTCTCAACTCATATTTTTCATATTCCTATCCATTATTTTTCTAACATAAACATTAGCAGCTAGCCAGTCATTGATTTTGTCAAGTGTTAAGTGGCATTATTTAAAGGATGTCACACATGCCTTGTTTCAAGTAGGTTTCAGGTTTCTGACAATCTTCCATTGTTTGCATCTAAATATAAGTTCATGATAGGCACTGTAATATATGCATGGAAGTTTACTTGACAAGTGTTATGACTGAGACTGAGAAGAATGAAAGATTACCCTGAATAAATTCAAACATCAGGAGAAAATGTTCTTGATTCACAAAATACCAATATTCAGCAAAGAATTCTTAGCTCATTCATCCTGTCAAAGAATTTTCCTTTATTTTTTTTCTCCCTTTCCTATGAATGTATATTTTTGTTGCAATCATCTGTTTGAAAGCAGAAATACATGTACTACATATGAAAGTGGTATAATTAAATTATGGCTGACTGAAAAACACATAAATATTCATACTACAGATGTAAATCAATTCTGTTAAATCTGGACAATGTAGTCTGGATTTTACCATTTACCCAAAACGCATACAACTTTGCATTGCATGGTACTGATGTTGGAGCTCAGTAATTGCATACAATATTTATTTATTATTTAAAAGTTTAAAATGTTCTTAAGAAAAAAGTCCTCATTTTCTGCAGAATGACAGGCAAAGAGAGAAGAAAAAGGTAGCAAGAAGGAGAAATAAAGAAAATGATAAATGGCTGCACAATTAAGTTAATTTCAACATATGAACATAAGCCAGTTTTCTCAGTCTCTCTTACCATAATTCAGTCTGTTGACTAATCTTTGGCTTTGCAGGAAGAGAACATTCTGTATTTTTTCACACTTTTTCACATTTGAATATAAACTTGGCTCCATACTTTCCAGACTTAATCTACATACATACCTATTTTTATTTGACAGAAATTACAATATGTGAGCACATTTTTTTAAAGACAGTATATTTCCCAATATTTCTTTGTATTTTCTCTCTTTCTTCGACAGTAATCAAGTCAATTCCTTTGTCATGAGCTTATTGCTTGCAGAGCTATAGGATCAGTGTATTTTTAAGTACACTTGCATGTCTTGGCTCAGAAATTGAAATCAATAAAGGGAATCCAAGACAGATGATCAGTATGAGCTTCATGGATGATAAGTGCAGAGAATGTTTGGGAATCAATAATATTAATTTCTGTAAGCTGTCAAAAAAAAAAAAAAAAAAAAAAAAAAAAAGCTGTTGTATGGAAAATCAAACAAACAAAAGAAACATGCATATACAAAAATTCTATCCTGAATGATACAAGAAAAGATATATCCAGTTATGTCACACTACTGTAGTTGGTTGTGCCTGCTTCCTAAGAGAGGATGGACAGGGATAGCAAATGAGCTTTTGTTATTACTTCTGAATAATGCAGCATCAAATGTGTATAGCAAGATGCATCAGAAGCACTGATTCTTTTATCAGCCTAGATTATTGTACAAGTTTTAGGTATATGACCATTCTAATTAAACTAAGTATTCTTCCAAAGACTGTTGCAAGACAAAAAGCAGTTCTCTGTGTACTTGTATAACGTTTAGATTCTGCCACTCTTGGAAGGGATTGTATTGTTTAATTCCTGTGTGACTTTTTCCTTTCCCTTGCAAAGCTTTTCCCTTCCCCTATATATTGAGATCAACCAAAAAGACAAAACTTTTAACTCCAAAATCTTTATGTAGTTTTATGAGAATTTCTAGACAAATAAAATTATGGTATTGTTCTCATATTTTTGTCTAGATTTTCCCCATTGATTACTTGTGGATACTAACCTAGATAAACCTTTGCATTCAATCAATATGACTACATCTGTTTCAGGAAGTCAATTTCAATAAACATAATATTTTGCTGTGTTTAATTAACTTAGATTGAATATACACAGTATTACTCTCAGTAACTACAATATTCTGAAACAGCTGGAGGGACATTAATCGCTTATCCAAAAAATGCAAATAAGTGGAAAGCGATGCATGTAATTACTTTCTGTACACTCTAGACCAGACCTGTCATTGGTATGTTGCTTTCAGTATGACAATGGCATTTATTTAGATATATGTTAATTATCCTTGACTTTTGCTTAATGTTTTTTAGCAAATATTTCTTAGAGGTAAATACACACATATATTTCATTTATCGTAGCTGTAGATTTCTTCTTCCATCCACTTTAGCTGAGATGAGCACAACCTAATGTAAAATAAATAAAGCTTTTTTTTTTTTTTTTTTTTTTTTTTTTTTTTTTTTTTTTTTTCCCCCTGAACAATTTTATGAAGCTGGTTTCCCATGGCTCTTGCCTACATTAGATTTTGGACACACGCATATACATACACTGAGGCATATAGAATTTTGTTTTATTTGTTTTCATACACTTTTTTAGACAGAATAATTATAGATAAATTCTTACCTCTAGAACAAATTTGAATGATTTATATACCTGCACACTCCTATGTTTGCTGGAATTTCAGGTATTCCAGGTTAGGCTGGAGAGTGCCCTGGGCAACCTGATCTAGTGCCCGAGCTGGTGGCTGGCAACTCTACTCTCAACAGGGGGATTGGATCTCAATGATCTTTAAGGTCCCTTCTAACCCAAGATATTCTATGTTTCTATGATTCTATGGTTTAATGACCTATAAATTAGAAGTACAAAAATTCTAAACAGCTCCAGCATGTTACTGTGTGCTTAGGCAAATGTCTGGTAAATGACAAATACAATAAAAATACTGACTTTTCATTTAAATATATAGCATGTAAAATTTATATTTAAAGTTAATGTATTCATTTTTATTCTAGTTATAGCATTCAGATAAATACTAGACATTTAGTGATGTGCCTGTGAAAATCTCATTGGTGTGAAGCAAAACTGTCAAACAAGCAAAAATGTGCATTTGCACATCTGCTTGTACAACATATCATGACACATCTGCAAATAAAATTAATTTTGAGACAGAAATTAGGTTAGTTATACCATGCCCTCATGTTAGCAGCTGGAAGTTGTATCTTTGGATTGTGAGGAAGATGCTAAAAAAAAAAAAAAAAAAAAAAAAAAAAGGATATTCAGTACTATTTCAGATGCCTTGTCTTTCATTCTTGAACTCTTGCCGACCTCCATGGGGCTCCAAAAACTCACATCCTCCTGTGCCAAATATATATATATATAGAGAGAGAGAGGTTTCATATAAAGGCTCATGGGTTGATAAATACATGAGTATTAACTCATGTTTAGGCAACAGAATGATTCTACCTTCATAGCACTTCAGATTCTTTCTAGTAACCTTCAGTGTCTCTGAAATAAACCTTTATTTTTCTTTCTTTTGAGACTTAGTCATAATGAGAATAAAAAAGGATAAAAAGAGGAAAAAAAATCTTTCAAGTTCACTTGATATCAGATGTATGTATGTATGTCTAACTTGCATTTCAGCTATTAACATTATGCGTTTTTTCTATCAATATGGAAAAATGACAGAAGCTTAGCTGTACCTTATGTTCTTCAGTCTGTTTTCCTCCCAGTTGAACCAGTGGAAGCTTACTTATGAATCTCAATTATTATTTTTTTTTTAAATATATATTTCTACATATTTATATATGAAGGGATTTCCACAGTACTGATAACATTTCAAAGAATTTTAAGATCAATTATTTATTAACTGAAAATAAATGTTATTACAAACAGAATGCACAGATACATGTTTGCCCCTAAATTCCTTGTGGTGTTTTTAGTGTTTTGAAAGGGCTGAATTCATTTGTAAGAAAACAGATATTCAAATATTTTACATTTTCTTTCTGAAAAATATGGATGGAGTGGGAAAAAAAAAAAAAAAAAAAAAAAAAGGAAAAGAAAACATCAAAACTAGGAGAAGCCTGATTCTATTTTTCTTAATCTATTAATTTCTCAAGGAAAGTATTCTTGAAACACATCAGAGAAGAAATTCAAAAGGACTAATAGTAAAATATATAAGAAAAGGCTTTGTAGGAGGTTGAAAGAAGTTAACATCTGGAAGTGTGATGAAATCCATTACTGGAATTTGATCAATCAACTTAACAGTTTTAAGACAAACTGTATAAAGCAACTGCAGCCAATCAGTAGCAAAATGAAAGGGAACTGCATGAATGTATATGTGAGGCATCATCAGAACTACTTTCACATCAGCACAACTTTCATTCTGTGATGAGCAACCAGCAGCGCTTGGAGAACTGAATAATACTTACTGAGGACAAACAGTTCTGAGCAGTACAGTTCATATCTGCCTCAGCTCTTTCTTACACTATACATAAATCAGTTCTGATGTGACAGCAGTTTGAAAAAAAATGTGTGTTATTTTTAAAATGTTGATACTTGGTTTACATCAAACTTGTCTGTATAAAAAAATGTTCTATGAAAAGTTGAGTTTTGTTTTAGGTTTCTCTCTTTTGCAATAAACCTTACAAAAAGATTTTTTGGCAAACTAAGAAAAAATCTGTCTTCATTCAAGAGACAGATTTGGTTCAGTGTTTTTTCTTCTTCTTTACTAATGCCCATATGTGAGTGAGTACTGCGTGAAACTCTTGAAACTTGTCCTGGAGTATCACAGAATTATAAAATCATAGAATCACAAAATGGATGAAATTTGAAAGGATCTCTGGAGTTCATGTAGTTATAGTAGGGTCACCTAGAACACCATGCCCCTTCTCGTGTCCTTCATAATATCTTTGAGGACACAGAGTCTACAACCTCTCTGGTAAACCTGTAGCAAACCCTCAGTCCTAGTCACTTAAATGAAATAAAGGGTGAAACATGCAGCTCACACTTCTGGTCACTAAAGTCAGGACCGCTACCATCCAGCTGCTGGGGCCCATGCTGGTGCCCAGAAACCTAAGGTCTCAGTTCAGTCTGGGGAACACGTGAGTACTGATTTCCCCTCTGCAGGACCAAGCAGTAGCAAAGTTGAGCAAGTAACCCAGAGATACAAAGACACACACAGGCAAGGACGTGATTATGATATGAATGATAACACAGGTTTCCCCAGCCAGGAGCTGTCTTCAACAGGATTTGCATTAAACATCAAAATAGATACAGACAGCTGACAGCTTTGGTAGATGGTACCAGTTCCACTCACACACACACACAGATCCCACCAGCGTGTGATGCTTAGACCACATGCTCACTCCAGTAGCTGACATCACAGGTTGTGGTGCCCTCTCCTCAGTCTGACTGCTGCCACCAGTCTTCACCCTAACACACACAGGTCTTACCAGGAGTTGTCATGTAGCCCTTGCTGTACAAATACACACAATTGGGAGTACACAAATACGGAGACAGATAATTAAGAAAATATGTAATGAGACAAATAAGAAGATACAGCAGATTTCAGTGACCAGGCAAAAGGCTCAGACAAACAAGCTTACTGACTGACTCAGTTTTACTCATGACCAGAAGTTTTATACACTTTTCTACCTATCTCCCCTTTTTGTTCTTCCTGCTCCCCTTTTCTCCTGTTCAACCCTTCAAAGCTTAAAGAGCTCTGGATTTTCTACATCCCCAATCCAAACCCTTTCCCCAACCCTTCAGAGATTTACCAGATCCAAAGTCCAAACTGGACTGGCAGTGGGCCTGTTGCTAGCTAGCTACCTAAATCAGCTCGTGTGACTGGTGAGTTTGTTTCTTATCATTGTCTAAATTTCTACTTGGTCAGGACTGTATTGCAGCATTTATTTATTTATTTATTTATTTCCCCCCCTCTTTTTCTGCTTTGTACCACCTTGATCAGAGATTCTCACTCAGATAACCCTGCTTGAATAAATATTCCCACGTTCTGCCCCTTTCTTTATCGATTAGTACAGCTGACCAGATTTCCTGGGTGTTGTCTTACAACTCAGAAGTCTTCAATCAGATAATTCTGCCAGAATAAGCATTACTAGCTTCTCACATGCCCTCACTGATTAATGTGACTGTCCATACTTAATTCCCGTTACTTCCTACCTTTCTCATTAATTGCAGTTGCACTGGAAAAGGTCCTTGACCAGATACTCCTACATAAGCAGGAACTCTCCTTGTACATATCCTTACACTCATAGTAAATAATTTTCTCCCTTATATTCAAATGAAGCCATCAAAAGATTACAGGTTGTTTCTTTGAGGTGATATTCACTTTAAATAAACGCTGAATATTGTTTTCCTACTAGGAAAAAAAAAAAAAAAAAAGTCTTTCAGGCGTTTCAACAATTGCAATTGTGTGTTGTCAGTAATTTGTGAAAGACTGAAAATTGCTCCCACATAAAACCTAGAGTATGCATTTAAAAAACACTTAAGAAAATTTCAAATTTAATGTGCAGATTTATACATTTTTCAAATTCCATGGCTTTTGATAAATTGATTAAAGATTTAAATATAAAAGAAAAAGCCTAAAGATTAACTTTTCAATGGTCTAGTGCATTGAAAATTCATTGACTTATTGAAAATCTTGCAAAACAAAATCATACACTCTCAAAAAAGAGCATGTTTATTTTATATGTCCATGATTGTATGGCATAAGCTAGAGCAACATTTCTTTCAATTCTCTGCCTTCAATCATCATCTTTTACATTTACTGTCATACATTTCTTTCTTTGCTACATCACTTGCAGGAGATACAGTTCAGGGAATTTTATTAGGTAATATGCCTGGATGATAAGAGTCATGGAGGGCATTTATTTTATAGCAGCCTGTTTAACAAAAACAATGGAAACTTTAATAAGTTAATTCCCTCTGCTTTTTTTACAGTGTCTGTCAAGAATCATTGTTCATGGTAGCTAGATAAAACGGAGATGTAGTGTAGTTTTTAGAAAAAGAAATCATAAAACAATCTTAGCAAAAGCTTTAAGTAAGTTTCTAAAATATTCATAATTAGGCATCATTGTCAATGCTGTTTTAAACAGCTTTTGTTCACTTGGAAATACAGTAATTCATGTGATGGAAAGTTGATGTTACAGTGAATTAAAACCATGTGTGACTTCTTGCTCATCAGAGCTATTTTTCTTTACAAGTTTGGTTAAAACAGAAAATATATCTACTAGACTTGAAAAAAGTTGTGTTTTTTACATCTTCATCATTATATGCATCCAGATTGGGGGGCACTTAACAGAAGAGAGACATGGACCCACAAACCACATGGAATTTAACAAATGTAAATGCATCTGGGTTGGGACAACCCTAGATACATATACAAATTGGGACATCAGGAGATGGTCAACTTGGACATTAGGGAAATGTTTTTCCCTGAGAGGATGGTTGGGCTCTGGAATAGCCACCTCAGCATCATGCATTCTGGAGTTCAAGAAGCAACACTATCAGACATAGGGTCTGATTTTTGAGTGACCCTGTGTAAAGCCAGGAGTTGGATTCAACGCTCCCTGTGGCTCTCTTCTAAATCAGGATATTCTACAATTCTGTCACAAAAATGATCAGATGACCAGAGTACCTATTCTATGAAGAGAGGCTTGAGAGAGTTCAAATATTTTAAATTCAAAAAGATAAGGCTCCTAGCACACCTTGTTGTGGTCTTATAATACAAACAAATAACAAAAAAACCTACAAGAAAGATGGGAAGAAAATCATTAATAGAATGTGCATTGATAAGACAATGGGTAACAGTTTTAAATGAAACCTATATGAATCCATCATAAGGTACAAATGCTACAGAGATAAAAGCACTGCCACCTTGGACTAAACAGTTTCTATTTTACAGATTCCCTTTTCTTTCTGAAATGTATTTGTTACAGAAATAAAAAATGGTGTCATGTCTGAGTAGCTTCTATTATTCCATGATAATACATGAATTAAAATATCCATAAAATGATAATTTTGCTAACCTTATTTAAAGGAAGATTGATATTAACACAGTATTTTATTATAAGAATTCATTTTCCTGATAATAAGAATACAGAAACCTTATTCAGATTAGGAAAGTGTCATTATAGATGAGAGAAGCAGCTGTGATGTAAAAATATCCTTTTTATGTAACAAGTCTTTAAAATAACAAAAAATCTGCACATCAAAGTCAAAAGACAAAATAGGGAACAAAATTAACATCATGATGCCTGTATACTAAAAATATTTTTTATTTAAATATTTTAGTTGCTATTTCTGTGCCTTCAGAAAGCATAGAATTCATCAGAATTTTTATAAACTTACTTTAAAGCATGTCTTAAATGTATTTTATTACTTATTAATTGAAAAAATTGACTTGAATAAATACATATAAATTTATATGTATATATATTATATATAATGTATATTATCTATCTATATACTTGAAACAATATATGCATTAACTTGAATAAATATAACTTGAATAAAATTAAATGAAACCAGAACCTAAGAAACAAGGAAGAAGAATTCACCAAATACTTATGTTTCAATTAGACATAGAAATGCCTTAAGGCCCAGAAATTTTTATTATTTATAGTAAAACTATTTCTAAAAATTCAATTCTTATTAAAATGATCTCTAAATATGTCATTGTATTCTATATCACACTATATATGTCAAAATTAATTTATTAAATGATGTACTTTTTTGTATTTCAACATTGATAAAAGATATGTATTTATGGACATGATTTCTCTTTCACTTAAAGAATCATTTCATAAGTTGTAAAACAACCAAACTGCAAACCAAAACTATCAGAATGAAGAAGAACATAATTATACATCTATAAGTGAAATCTCAAAAAATTCCAAGTATATTTTATTTCCAGAACTGTTGGTTAGATGATCATTATGATTCTTGATTGCAATCAAATGGCATCCAGCCAGGAGCTGGAGTGTTCATGATTTTTAACTCTGATTGATACATCTCAGCTTAATAGCTTACAGATTGAACATTCACGGAATACAATGTAAGTGAAGTTGGAATATCGACCTTTTGACTTATGCTTAATGCTAATGGCAAATTTTTGGTTTAATGGAAACACATTTAAATTGCAGTCAAATGAATGAGCCAGTATCACTTCAGAACCAAATAGCCTGATTTATGGTTTCTGTAGTTTGTATATCATACCTCCACAATACTCCAAGTAAATATTTGAAAACATAAATCATGTTTGAGTTATATGCCAGATCTACATAAAGACAATGTATCACAGTATGCTGCAAATTTTTATGTTATTATTCAAAGCATTAAAGCATTACAGAATTCTGTCTTAAGTTTTTGATGAAATGATTTTGTTCATCATTCCAATTCACGTGCTACTAAATAAAAGTAGAAATTTAGTAGAATTTTAGGCACTTTCCTGCCACATTTCTGTCTTAATCAAAATTGCTTATTTCAGAGTTATCAGTGAAACCAAATATTATTACTTGAAGAGCTTGTTGGGGCTGAGTGGAATAAAAGGCATTATATTGTTCATTTGAATCCAGTTCATGTAAGTTACTGTTCTCTAATGTCTTTTCCAGTTCTCTGTGAAATGAACTCCAAGTCCTTCAGCCAGTCTGAAGGAGCATTAAAGTAAAACTAACATTTTACACTGCCAAAATCAGTTTCTATATTCACTAGAAATATTGGACTGCTGGTATATTTGCTTGTGTGTAGAAGTGTTTAAAGCAGTGGCTTGCATCAGTTTATGGAAAGAAGAAATAGTTAATATTTTTGATATTATATGCACATGACTGCGTCTGTATTGATAATTCTAATAGGAAATTTCACTGCAGGTTTGACTTTATTCTTGAATTATCTACAAAAGACAATATAAGCAGTACATTTCAATGTTTTAACTGAAATGTAAGTATCATGTGCTATTGTGAATGGATGCATCTGAGGTATTCTTTTGGAGATAATGCAGAAGAAGTTTCCTAATAACTGAGGGTAAAAAATATCAATCTCAGTTATTCCTATGATCTTCTAGTTTATGATTTAATATAAATGAAGTTTTCTATGTTGAAGTTTTGAATCTGCAGTCAAGATTTTCCTGATGTTTAATAGTAATGTTTTGAGATTAATCTGTCAAAGAATTTTTCTGATTTAAGAGACAAAATAATTCTAATTGCATTGGAAACATGGAAATCTAGTTTAAAATTATACTAGTCACAGCAGTTTCAATAACACGAATAATCACTTTCACATTCAAAATGGTGTGTCTAACACTTCCTCACACAGGGTTCTACACAAATTTATATTTTTTTTTATATATATATATAATAATTATGCATTTTTTTTCATTTTTTTCTTATTCTTTTTTTTTTTTTTTAATGTAATAGAAAAGATGACTCAATGGAAAAATTAAAAGATCTGAAAAAAGGGTATCTGGTATTTTATTCAATACAATTTTCCAAATATCTTCTACAATTTTAGGAGTGTGCTGGTATTTCCCAGGATAAAATTAACTATCTTCATAGCACCTGTAGTTCAGTGTTTTGTACTTGTGAGCAAAACTTGTGAGTGTTAATAATGCCATTGTTTTAGCTATTGCTGAGCGGTTTTTCCATTTCTCACACAGTTCCACCAGTCAGTAGAGTGGTGTGCATAAGAAGCTGGAGGGAACAGAGCAAGGACATCTGAGCCCAACTAACCAAACCCTATATTCCATACCATAGGACATAGTGCTCAGCAGGAAACACTGGAGAGGAAACTTCAGAGGAAAATTTTTCTTCCCTGTTTGAAAGATAAATCATTAGAATCATCTTCTAACATGAGAGGAAACTAGTTTTAGGCTTTACAAAAAGTTAAATAAAGACAGCATACGTATTAATCTTGCAACAGGAATTATAAAGGTGACTGAATTCTTCATATGACTGTTAAATTATTGATGTTCAGATTTTTGATAGTTTTACACTATTTGATGAGATCTTCAAAGAGATCTTATAAAAATAAGAGTCTATAAAAACAAGAATTCCTACCCAAATTAAATTCCAAATTTCAGCAGTTTGGCAATTACATGTAGTCTTTCTAAGAGCCGTTTTGCAAATCTAGTAATAAATGTGCAGACCTAGATTTCATGTCGTTACATTAAATTTTAAATTTTACTTAATCTATAATAGAAATAATCTACCTTATCATATTCTATCAATACCATAACAATGAAAAAAGGAAAGATTATTTTTGGCAGGCAGAAATTAAAAACAAACAAACAAACAAACAAACAAAACCCACAATATTCAAGAACCCAACTTTCAGCTAGAAATAGAAAAAGCTATCCTTCTGCTTTATGTTATTACTGTGTTGTCAGTGATGGTGAGTGCCAAAAAACTCTTTAAGAACGAAGATTCAATGTAACAATTCCAGACCTTTACTTGAGATATTGTGTAAAACATGACTAACCTCTAGTTTTCACCCCAGAAGTTCATGAATATCCTGTTTCGTTATATCTGCTTCTGTTACATAAATATGTTTTAAGTTCTAAGTTTGACTAAATGTTAGAGATACTTCAGTGTGAATATAAGCTAATTTAGATCAGATTTCTATTAAACCTGGAGAATAGCCTAGAGACAGTCTAACTCACAATCAGACATCAATAATCTGAAGCTGGATGGCAGATGGAAATTCTGAATTAATCTAAGAGAGATGTGGAGACACTAAAGAAGCAAAATAAAAATAAATAAAAATAAAAATAATCAAATACAAAATATTTCTGGCTATTCAGATAAATAAGAGGGCATATTTCTCATACACAGTGTATTACCTACTAAAAGATATTTGGGTTAATGTGAGACTTAGATCCATGAGATGCATCCCAGAGTCCTGAGGAAATTTGCTGATGTACCAAGCCGTGGAAGACAGAGAGGTGATAAGGGATAACCTGCATGACTTCACCAAGGGCAAATCATGCTTGACCAAGCATCATGGCCTTCCATGATGGTATCACTCCATCAATAGATGAGGGGAGAGTCACTGATATAATCTATCTGGACTTCAGTAAGACATTTGACACAGTACCCCGTAACATCCACTACCAATACAAGCTGGAGGATGAAAGGATTGAGCAAATCCCTTCCAAAAAAGACTGTGGGGTACTGATGGATGGGAAGCATGGTCAGAAGGTTGACGGACGTGACCGTTATAGTTCTTTTCATTCCTACTGCATGATTCATTCTGTTTTTTTCCTACTCTTCTGTACCAACAGTCTAACATAAAATAAATGTGTGAAGAAGTGGGTTAATAGGAATGATCAAGCATGATCCAAGATTGAAGGAGTAACTAATTGTGAGTTAATGAGATAATGTCTGTTTTTGTCCTGTCAACAATACGATGTTATTTGCCAATTTTAAGCACCAAAACACCATGTTTAATTTAGAATTATTGACTTATTTGATAGAGGATATAAAGAAGTAATTAGCTGATTAGCTTCTTTTGAGAGGATTTAGCAGCAACTTTCTCCCAAAGTATTATTTAACCTTTTTTTTTTATTATTTTTATTTTTATTTTTAGTGATGACTAATGAGTTTCTTTATTTTTTCCTCCACTGAGACATTAGATGAGAATTGTATTGGCACTGTGTGAAGTCCAGTAAGTGAATATTTGCCAGCAGATTAAAGGCTTGTTTACTTTTGGGTATGCTTTTACGAAAACATGTTTAATTCTACCTCCACTGAAAGATACTGAAGCTTTCATATTCCAAAAAACTTTTGGTCGTCAAATGTAACTTTTTGTCATATAATCTCTCTTGATAGTAAACTCTTTTATCCTACTGAAGAAAAAAAAAAAAAAAAAAAAAAAAAAAAAAAAAAAAAAACCTAATAACTATTTGGTTGTTGATTACATACTTGAGAGCTTTACAAATGCAGTATTAAGATGCATTTGAAACCCAGCAACTAATAAATGATTTTTAGGCAAGAGAGAAAATCTAAAAAATCAAAACCATTAAAACTGTGTTACTTCTATTATCTTATCCTTAGTTTAATACCTATCCAATTAATATGAGTGAAAACATGCATTTTTAACAGTTTCTGGTTTTCAGCTTTGTCATACATTTGTTCTCATCTCTACCAGCCCTGAGTCAATTCACTGATAAAGCGTGATTCTCCTGTAATGTTGTAAGATATTATTCTGTTAACATCATTGTCTCAAAGCTTGCTGGGGACACAGATAAACAAGCCCAAGCAAGTCCTGGGCAGGGGTTGAGAAATCCTTTGTCTGAGGGACACAGATGGACAAGGCCAGGGACAACAAGAGAGAGATAAGCTGCAGCTTAATGGACATGAAGCAGTCTTTTGTGTGGGCTTATCTCGAGGAAGATGGCCATCTCAGGAGGTACTCACATGACTCTTGCTCAAGCACCCAGGGATCTCATGTAAGCAGAAAGAGAAGAAGGATGAAATGAGGACCTACAATCATGAGGTTGAGGTTTTCTGGCAACAGATTCCTCATGAAGAACAGAGGTTTCTGCCATGAGAAGCCTCACGACCTGCCTCTCTCCCTCTTGGACTTGCTCTGCGCTCTACCACGATGCTGAAGAAGAACAAAGGTGTCTGCCATCAGATTCCTCACTATGGAATTCCTGCTTGCTGATGGACTCTCCTGGGCTCACTACCTGAGTCCTGCTGCTTCCCCCCGGATTGGCTCTGCAACTTCTTCCTGCTACCTGCTTCTGCCCAAGGCCAGCCACGCTGCTGCTCTTCCCCCCCCTGCTGCTTCTGCCTCAGACCTTTGAAATGGCGTGCAACAGGACCGCTGCTTGATCCTGGTGGTGACTATCCCCGCTTTATGAAATTCTTGCTTCTTTCCTATCTTTTCTATCGCCCTCTTTCCCTTCCCCGTCTCCCTGATTAGGATTTATAATAGACAAGTTGGACCAACATTTGAACCGCTGATTCTTAATCTCACGCCGGGTATACAGATAATAAAAGAACCTCATCTCCCTCCTATAAATTGGAGCGAGACAAATGTCTATCAACCATCAAGTTACACATATTGACTGTGGGCATTTAAAAAATATTCACTCTCTTTTCAGTTTTCACCTGTTACCCACAAGGTAACTTTTTACAGCTTGTATGCTGAGGACGTGCCGCATTCTTCCACTCACAATTACATTTTCTTAACTTACAGTCTTTCAAGACAATTATCCTATTTCCTTACGCTTAGTTAGGACCAGTGAATGTCCAAATTATTAGACTGTATAAATGTTATTGAGATCAAAATATTGATAAAAAATCTTTGTGTATTTGACAACATAATGCCTATCTGAAACATGTCTAGAAGACATCAAAATATGACATAGTATTGTTTTTTAAAACAAATATATTTCAATCCATTTATCAGATGCTTAAGACTTTCAAATCATTTTATCACTATACATTCTGAACACATCAACAGTTGTATCATAATTTCAATGTTCTCCACCATTATTAATTCATTAATTTGTCTAGAGAATGATTCCTGCTTATAAGAAATAAATTAACAATTTTTGAATAGTTTTATTACTTATTTTTAATCTTCACTGGTTCTCACATTTTAAAATGCTTGAAAATCCCAAAAATGTCTGTGAGTGCACCCATACATCCATAATCTCCATTTTTTTGCCGCACTGAAGTTCTTGAGTACAGAGTCATGGCCTTTTCCACATTTGTAGCCTCAAATGGCGAATGAATAATGGTCTGAATCCCTTTAACACAG
Organism: Lophura swinhoii; assembly: GCA_030408155.1. Classification (NCBI taxonomy): domain Eukaryota; kingdom Metazoa; phylum Chordata; class Aves; order Galliformes; family Phasianidae; genus Lophura; species Lophura swinhoii. The sequence continues at coordinate 149,702,536 of CM059454.1, forward strand.
AAGAAATGTGGAAAAAAATCATTTATATCAGAAAAACAACAACAACAAAACACACACACACACACAAAAAAAAAACCTTGACAAAATGAAAGCTGTTCTTTTTTTTATTTATGATGCCATACATATCCAAATTGGAAATGCAGAACTTCAAGAGAAACAAATAGAAGTATTCAAACTACATGTTTCCATATGTCTTTCTAAAAAGTCAAGTTATCACTTTTTAAAATATTCCAACAAAGCTGTTCCTGGGATGAGTTAGAAAACAATTTTGAGAACAAATAGACACAAAGATAAAATATATTCCTCTGGGGAAAAAAATAATAATATATATATATATATAAACATATACATATATTATTATTCATATATATATAAATGTATATATATATGAATATATATATATGAAATAATAATAATTAAAAAAACAGCAAAAAACAATACATTAAAAAAATAGTTGGAGAGAAAAAATAACATAGTAATAATAATTTAAAAGTGATTAGAAATCCTTCACATACAGCAAAATAAGTTAGAAGAACTTGTCAAGAGCTGTATGAATTATTAATAAAAATAATTTAAGTAAAAAAAATAGAAATAAAAACTAAAATAAAGGAATGTGATGTCTGGTAACTTTGTAAAATGTTCCTAAGATACAACAGTATAGCCTTCTCAATATCAAATGTTTAGAATGTTGTCTTGTCTTTTCTATTTGAAATGCCAAGTTATCTTGCTACAATTTGTATGAGGGAGAGGAGGTTCTTGGATGTTTGTATACCCAACATGAGAGTAAGAAAAAGCAGTTCAAATTAGGGTGATGGGGAAGGGAAACTGAGTGATAGGAAAGATAGGAAAGGAGCAAGAATTACAAAAAGCAGGGATAGTCACCACTAAGATTCAGCAGCATCCCATTGCAAGCCTTTCTGATGGTCCAAGGCCAATACAGCAAGCAGGTACAGTGACAGCAAGTCCAAGAGAACGAGGCAGGTCTCAGGTAGCAGGCCCAGGACAGTCCGTCAGTAGGCGGGTATGATGTCATAAGAGATCTGATGTCAGACACAACCCTCTTGATTGTAGGTCCTATTTTTATCCTTCTTCTGCCAACATGACATTCCTGGGAGCTTAGGTAAGAGTCATGTGCAGCATGCCTAAGTTCACTATCTCTCTTGAGATAAGCCCACAGAAAAGACTGCTTCCCAGCCATTAAGCTGCTGCTCATGTCTCTCTAGTCCCCTGGCCTGCAAATCTTCAGAGAAAAGATTTCTCCAATCTTGACCAGGGCTTGCCTGGACTTGTCCATCTGATTTCCTCAGCAAGTTTTGAGACAAAGGTGCAAAAAGAATGATCTCTTACACAAGTCCACTTTCAAATTTTTTCTGACATAATTATAAAACTAGGAACAGATTGCTGATACAAGTCTTCTGTGATGGGGATTCTAGCTAAGCAATTGCAATGAGTTTCTTTTAAAATGTTGACTGAAAACTCAGCTTGATGCCATTTGCACTTTAAACACAGAGTCCTGGTGCATTAAAATATGGAAAAAAAAATAGGTTTACATTCAAATTGTGCCATTAATTGTCAAAGAAAGGGCAGGTGGAGTATATCTGTAAGTAGATAAATATACAAACAGAAGCTTTCATCTAATTTGGGAACAAAAGAATGATATATTAACACATCTTCATCTATATAAATAGTTGCAACGAATCATTCCACATGCAGGTTGAAAATTGCTTCAATTAAAACAAACCTTTGGTACTTTGGTACTTTGGTAGTCCATTTCTTGGGAGATGCAAATATATTTATCATACATAAGGAGGGGATAAGGCTCACAAGATACTTTAATTTCTGGATATTCCAATGCCTTTTGTGTTTGGTTGGACTGTTCTTAGTACGCCAATTGTCAGGAATTCCCTGGGAGAGTTGTACATTGTTCTGTAGCTATGCAACCCTCAGAAGGAGTCTAGCACTGTAACAGTATGTTAAGTTACCGTGTTACCTTGACAGAAAAAAAAACAAACAAGCAAACAAAAACAACAACAACAAAGCCTACGGTCTTATTAAATGTGAGTTAGCTAGTTAGCTCTTGTAATTTGATTCTGTTAAACTAACCTGCATACATTCTACTCAGTTGGTATTTTCACTGTGTTATTTCCTTCTTGTCAAAAACAAAAACAATTCTAGGGAGCAATGTAGTTAATCGATTGTATTTTTTTCTGGATTTAGAGGTTATGTTTCGTGTAGCATATAACTAGCTATAGATCATACAGGATTTTATTTTTTCCTGAAAATGATTGGGAGTGGATTGGTTTGTATTTTGTTTGTTTGTTTGTTTGCTTGCTTGCTTGCTTGCTTGCTTGTTTAAGAGGACTTATATCCCCTGGACCTAATACTCTCTCCCCCAGCTAAATCGCTAGCAAAAGAAATAAAGTAAAAAACAAACAAACAAAAGCATGTTTTGCTTAGTTCAGGTTTACGATTTGAAGCTCATTCTTCAGAATAAGCTGAACGGTTAAAAATCAGGAACACAGACTTTTCAAAATCCTTAAAAATAGAAATATTTTAGTGCACTAAATTCAACTCTTTTAATCCTAGCTCACCTTGGTTTGAGTTGCATGTCTTGCTAGCTAAGAAGAAGGTCTGCACAACTGAAATCTCTTACACAAAATGAATGCTTTTACTCTTTCATCCAATAATGTGTCTGAGTCACAGACATGCTTTTACAGCCCTATTAATAGGTTAAAATTCAAATTTACACTCAAGCATTCAGTGTACTGGCATGAATTTATCTGAAATTTGTTAGATTTTTTTTTTTCTTCTTATTTTAAATTGAGAAGGGATAGTAGAAATTTAGTCAAATTTTATAACATCATTCAAAATTTTTTAGAAATTTAAATGGTTATTTCTCTCTTTAAGGTTTCCAGATGATGGGCTTACATTCAGTACTGTTAAATTATTGTACTTTTGGGGGAAAATCTTTTCATTTATTTTAATAGTAAATGAGAAAGCTTTGAAAAATGTCACAAGGAAAAAAAAGAAATCCTAGATTTTCAATAGCAATATTTGTGAAGGAAAACCATAACGGAGTAAATAAGGGAAACTATTTTTTTTTTTTCTTTTATGATAATACATTCATAGATGCACGTATTTAAATTGGTAAAGTAAAAGGATCTCCTGAAAGATCTCTCTCATGTGTGTAAAACTATTTAAATTTTCAGTTAATTATATTGAACACATGAAATCAAAGAAATAAGCATTACTTGTTTAGGTACACCACCACTGAGGAGATTGACTTCAGTCTTGGGATGGACTGTGGTGTTTCAGCCTCTCTGGACCACTCTCCCATCTTAGAATAAGCCAGCATTTTGTTCTTCTCTTACCTACTGTGCACTGAGTTGGGACAATTAGTACCTATCTGTACCTGGAACTCTGGCTGCCTGGACTGTAGCCTGATCTTGACAGAAGCAGAAGCATACAACCTCGGGAGTACTGGAATTGTGCAATTGGTGGACAGTTCCAAAATAGCCTCAACTGAATTATGTCCAGAATGAAAAGTTATTGAGTGAAGACAGTCATCTCATGGTCTTGTAAATACTGGTCCTAACTAAAGAGCCCCTTGAATTCCCCAGGATCACACTGGGCTGTGAACCTTGATCTTCCAATGATCTGGGACACCTCTCAGGGTACCCCTGAGCTGGGACATCTCTCAGAGCAGATTCTTCAAGGATCAAAACTCATCTGCTGAAAAATGTTGATGAGGAAGAAGGCTGAGTAATATACCAAGGGGAAATTCTTTGTGTGCACAACTAAGTTTATACATTTCTCAATATCCTGCACTAAGTCTTATGTAAATCTTGTCATTTTCAAATCTTTAAGTCACTGTTTTGATTGTAACAAATTCTGTTAAATCGTTTTTAACTTGACTGATGATCAAGTGCTGATTAAGTGCTGTTTATATGATCTAATTTTGTGATTTACTGCAGATGTATTAATACATACCAATTTGCTGCTAAATCAAACTTGTATAGAAATGTGTTTGCAACAAAAATAAATTTTAGTTTAAGCATGAATCAGACATTTCTTTTTTTTTTTTTTTTTTTTTTTTTTGGGGGGGGAGTTGTGTGCCTAGAACAAGGTAAATAAAATGCTTTGCTGGATCAAGAACTTCCATGAGCATTCTTTAAATGATACCAATTGAACAGAGTAATTCAGTTTCAGTGTTTGTAACATGAATGGAATTGGAGTAGATTTTTGGTCCACTTAATATAATTCATAATTCATAATTCAAATTTAAATATATGGAATAATTAAAAAAATAAAGTTCCTAAAATTCTTATAAAGACTTTGGACCTTATTCATTGGGAACCTCTTCACTGTTGTTACCCAATGTACTTTGAATTTTTTTTCCATAGCAGCAGTATATCATTCTTCTTCTCTGAAGCTCAACGGATGTCAAATTCTGTGCAAGGTTTGGGAGGGGGAGGAGGAGGGTCTCAGAAGGGGGGAAACAGTTAGTGTTCGGTGGACTTGTTGCTGCGACAATTATTAAAGAAAGGAAAAAATAAAGTTAGGAAGCAGAGGTATCAAACATAGATCAAATGAGAAGAGCCTTTGTAGCTGAATATTTTGATTCTGCTCTTGTTTAAAATAAGTTCTATTCCAGGCTGTAATTAATACAGTTACTGTCACTGTCACTTGATGACAAGCTGCTAAATTAAATCTGTAAAGGTAGAAGATGACTGCTTGACTCCTGGTACTAGCTATTGCTAGTACCACAGATATACCTTTCAGGAGTATTTCTGGTTTACTTGCTTGCTTATGTGATCATTGTAATTGAAATTTACTTTATTCTTTCATGAGCTGAATCCAGCCATGATTAGCAATTTAGTTTCCTAAGTAACAGAGAAGAAACAAGCAAGCCAGTAGATCGCACGTAAGATGAAGAATAAATTTGGTCTTAGCCAGAATTCATATTAGCATCAAAAACAATAGCACAAACAAGCAAACAAAGAAACAAAAACAAAACAAAAACAAACAAACAAAAAAAACTTGGAAAAAGTGTGTGAGGGAAAACGTAATCTACTTCATTATTTTGTTGTGGTAACTGGTGCAAGTGTTGTGGAAGACTTTTGCCTGCTCATCCCAATTAAGTAAGGTGTCATATGGAATATTTTGTAGATGAATCAACAGTGGAGACTCCGTTGGTTTTCTATGGTAGCCCAATGATTATCAATTAAAAAGGAGAAAATAAAGTTCTCCACCCTCAAGAGGCCTCGCTGAGCTTCCAGGATTTGAATGTTATTGTCACAGAACTTCTACCTGATCTATCTTTAGTATACTCTTCATGGTTCTAGGTAGCTGATCTTCCTACTAGGGATGTACCACTTTGTTGACTCTTTTTTTTTTTTTTTTTTTTTTCTTACTTCCTATTATAAACTAAAGCTATGTATAAACCATGTAAATTTCAGTCATATTAAACTATGATATATTTCAAATTATGCTTTTACATCTTTGTAAATTTACATCTTTGTAAAAGGAAAATCTTTATTTAAGATAATGGAAAAACATAAAGAATTTACTAGGAAAAGTATTTAAAATAAACATATTCCTTTCAAGTAACATAGATTATGAGATCACATAATATGACATGTCCCAGTTGCAACTTTGAAGATACAATTTTAAGTGTGCAAATTAATAGCATTTTCTTCATGAAGTTTCAGAGAAAATTTCAGAAGGAAAATTATTTCTCAAGGCTTATTAATGCCTTAAAAAGTTTCTGGGTTAAAAACAAACAAAAAACAACAAAAAAAGCACTCAAATTCAGATACAGTAAGGTTAATCTTCCTCTAAGCATGGAACTGGGACATCTTTTAAGAAGGTTCTTGCTTAAATGTTTGTGGTTAATATCAGAAATAGAAATATTAATTAACTATTTTCCTTACATAAAAAGGACAAATGGTATCAGAAAGGTATCAATTACTCAGATTTCCATTATTCTGACTATTTAGTGGTACTGTAATTTTTTTTGTGCTTGTTAGGTCTTGTCTAGACACAAAAATAGAAGAACCAGAAACAATGTAGGACTGTTTATCCAGTTCTAGGATTGCAGTGTTGTGAGCTGTACTGTTAACAGGTCCACAAAACTGACAGCTTGTGATTCTGATCTCTTTTACTTTTCCCCACTGAAAATTATATATAGCAAATACCTTACAGAAGGTGTTTTAGAATCTTCTCAGACCATGATTTCTTTAACTTGGTTCATCTAGATATAAATGCCTGTATGCAAACACATGTATTTTGAGTCTTGATCTCTAGATTAATCCCATCCAGAATCTCTTTTACCTTTGTTTCCTTCAGCTTAAGAGAACAAATTTTCAACTGGGACAGGTGGTTTATCACTATGCATTATATCTGCATTTGGAACTTGCAAAAAATCCATAGAGATTTTATATAGACATCCCACAATAATGCCATGGGAGCCCCAGATAACCAATAAGAAGCAAACAAGCACTCACACTATTGGTGAAAGAAATACATGTAAATAAGAACCTACATGATAAGAAAGAGTATAACTAATTTTTAGAATTTTGACCATGTGAACAAAATAACTGGTTTCAAGAAAATAATTCTGATATCTGAGGCACTTAAAGATTTACATCTAGTTCATCAACTCTGCTATGCAACTACTGTTTGGCTGTAACAAGGCTCATAATTAAAAAAACAAACAAACAAACAAACAAAAAAGCATTGTTTTGAAAGTCCTTAAATAATTAGCTACATGAGTCCTCCAGACCTGTGGTATAGTGTGGGCAACAAAAAGATCAGAGAACTGAATAAAATTCTGAGGTCTCTCTCTCAAGATTCTCCCACCTGATAACTCCTTGCCTATAACCAAGGTTACCCGTGAATGTTTCTTCATCTTTATTAATTGACAGCAGTTCAAATGAGGTGATTCTCTCTGTTCAGCACTGGTGGGGCCAAACTGTGTCCATTTCTGGACTTTTCAGTATAGGAGATGAACGTCTGAGAGAGCTGGCACTCTTCAGCCTAGAGAAAGCTCACAAGGGATCCTGTCAGAGTCAGTAAAAAGGATGAAGCTAGGCTCTTTTCAGTAGCTCACAGTGGCAGGACAAGAAGCAATGGAAACAAACTGTAACACAAGAGGTTCCATCTGAACATAAAGAAGCACTTATTTAACTATGTGTGTGATGAGCACTGGCATGGGTCTCCCAGATTGTGGAGTTTTCCTCCTTGGAGATATTCAAAAGCTCTGTGGACATGGTGCTGAGGAAACTGCCTTAGGTGGTTCTGTTTGAGCAGGGAGTTTGAACCAGGCAGCCTCCAGAGGTTCCTTCCAACTGTAACAGTTCTGTGATTTCTGTAACGCTATAAATACTTCCCTTGTGTTTGTGCTGTTTCAGGATATTCTGCCAACAGCTGTCATTGCAGCTACTGGCAGTGGCTGGAATTTATTGTGTTTGATTTACATACAAGAAACTTCCCAATAACTATGTGTAGCATCACCTCTCCATTCACGCCATACAATAAGCAGCTTCCACATATATAATGACTAACTGCTTTTAGCGAGCCTCAAGGATGCAACTTTCTTAAGTTGCAGCTTCTGGAGAAAAAAAGAAGAAAGAGGACAACACAAATAATGTTTTCCATTCTGAGAACAGAAACAAATGAATTTTGGGAAAGAAGCTGTCAGCCCTAACAAGCAATTTGAGATTAAAATGGTGCTAATGAAATGAAAATTATTTTGGTAAATGAAATTCATTTACGAAAAAACTATAGAAATAGAAATCAATTGAATTAGAAATGTCAATGGTTCTTAGTGTTAAAATTACACACAGTAAACCATGTTTAACCAGCTTTAATCTGAATAGAATGCATAGCATCAGAAAAACATGTCAGTAATCCAACATCAAGGAGGGAAAAATACTCTGACTTCCACCAGTGGGACTCCAATGGACACTGTACTCTGGATATTCAGTTACAAATAATGACAGGAAAGAGAGAAAAACCAAGGTTTGATTTGTTGTGATCCACTATTGCTTCACACATTCACAAACACACTTTACCAGCAGTGAAGCTCATGACAGTTGTTGGTATGAAGCATGTATCTCATACGCAGAGACAGCTAAATGCTAAACTACTGAAGTTTCCCATTGCAAGACAAACTTTTCCAAAGATTCCTGGGTGCACAGCTTGAGCTCTGGTAATGCATCTAAGGAAACCATTATAAGTTCATCAGCAACAAACTTGAGTGCATATAAAATGCACAGCAAAGGAAATTAACATCAAAACAAAGACTTTCCTCATGCTGCAGCTCTGGTACAGATGGACTCTGAGGAACTTGTGAGTGCCAGCATTGCAGATCAGCTATGTGTGGTTCACATATCAGCAAGTGCCATGGACTGCATAAAAGAGTACTACTATTAAAGTGATTAGTAGAAAAAGAAGAAATGGTCAGCTTTTAGCCTAGAACTACTCTTGATAGCACTTCTATCACTCTCCATTTTTATTTGAAAACTGAACTTAAAATAATTCTGCTAATATTTTGCAACTGTCTCTTTGTTTTTGTTTCTTTTGCTTGTTAGGTTTGTTGTTGTTGTTGTTGTTGTTGTTGTTTTCATACAATTCATTCATTTTCCCAGCCTTAGAGCTATTCTTTTTAATACAACTTTTCAGTTCAACAGCTTTGTGCCTATACTGTGGAGATCTATGCATCAGTTCATCTGAGAAATGTTAAAATTATAATCAGGATCTGTTTTCTTCAGAAGGTTCCTGGGGACATTGAGACTGACAGGTCTGAGATGTATACCTCAAAAAAAAAAGTAGCAATACATTCTACAACTATTTCTTCCTCATGCTTCATTATTGCTGGAAATTGTTAGCCTCAGTTCTTCCCCGGGCTGAGCATTTTTAAGGATTTCTTCTATTAACTAGAAAGTAAAAGGATATCAAAATAATACACTTGTACAAGTTTTGTTAATAGTTTAATCCCAATGAGTTTTGATAAGTTGTATATATTCCAATTGTGTGTGTCCTTGTTTCTCAAAATCTCTAACCAATAAAGTTTAAATACATTAGAATATATCATCAGCATGAGAGATACTGGAATTCATACAGAAGTTTTCTTCGAAAGGACTTAAAACTAAAAACAAAAAATACTTTTTTACTGAAGAAGTTTATGTCTTCTGCTGCATGCATTACTGACATCATGCCTTCCATTTACTGTAATCAACAACACACTTTAATGGAAGCTGAAATCAAAATTCCCATGATGAAACTAAAAGAGTTCAAGATACTATACAGTTGCTTTTCTTCAACAATAAAAAATAATAATCTCCAGTCCCTTCTTTTATAATGGTTTCTCATTCTACAAATTTATTATAGTTTTTAAATAGTTAACACTTATTACAGTGTTTGATCTTAACAGAAATTTATTTGTTCTAGCTGTGAAGCACTTAAATTTTCAATTCATTTATAAAAAGAATGACATATTGTTATGGTTTCTAAAGCAAAACAATGGCATATTTATAGTGCTTTTCTTCCTTCCTGCAATGTTAGTAAAGTGGTCTTTTTTGATTGTCCAAAGAAGTTTTCTAAGTAACATCAGATACTTTTTCTCTGCAAGATCTTAAAGCTGTTTATATTCAACAGAAGTTTTTCTCACTCCACCTCTGTCTTTCCACAAGATTCATATATATAGGCTGTCATTATTTATTTGTTGCTTCAGATTATTTTCCCCAGGACTTTAAAGTATATATTACACACATTTATTTTTTTATTTTGTTGTTGTTTTTGTTTGGTTTGAGCTTAATTCATTCATGATTGTGCATTTACTTACTGCTACACTTTTGCATTATCAGTAACGTGCCATTTTTATGATGCAGCGGTTCTTATAATATTTAACTTATAAAAGATTATTAAGTAACTCATAACTTTTACAGAAGTAGTTAATTGCCCTTCTTTCTTTTTAATGGATTTGGAGCTAATTTGAATGCACAATATTTTTATTTAGAGTCTATTTTATTTCAGTCAATAAATACATAAGAAATAACATAACTTTGAGACATATGAAATATGTCTTGAAGTAACCATATTTTCAAATTGTATTAATAAAATTAAGCAAAATAGATTTCAGATTGAAACTGACCAAAATGTGAAAAAAAATTATCTAGGAATTTAGTTTCAGACCTTTTTAGAACTAAAGGCATTTGCATCTGCACTGTGGGAATTCGCCCACAATTTGAACTGCGCACATTTGCACCATTAATTGGATTGAGGTGGTATGGCTTTATGAACATAGTTCAGATATAACTTTGTTAAAATTAAATGTGCTTGAACTTTTCAATTAAGGCCTTCTGAGATTCCACAACTTCATTTCATTTCTTTCAAAGTGTAAATGCATACAAAGCTTTTACATTGTAAACTACTGTAATTGGTTTTCCTTCATGAGCTGTTCTATATTTCAGAGCTAATTAGCACTACTACTGTACAAGCTTTTTCACTTGTTCTATTTTCTGATTTGCATATGAGAGGGTGCATCATGTAATGATGAAATTACTCTAAACAGCTTCCAGAGAGGCTCCTTCCCATGTAGCGTACTTCACCTAGCATTATAAATGCTAATGCATTCTCATTGGAATGGGAGAGGATAAGATGTCAGTCAAAAAACTTGGTGGATGACACAGATGTTCCCTATGAGAATTTATTACACATGCAGGAAAAAAAAATAAATAAAATAAAAAAATAAAAAAAAAAATTCTCTGAAAAAATCAATCCGATTTGTTTTGATCAGGTCATAATCTGTCTTTGACCACACACTGAGATGTTTTGTTATGCAAATTCAGTAAAGACTGGGGGTGGGGGAGGGGAGCTGTCTTTTCATGCAATAATAAAGTTCACTCTGGGGAGCAGAATCAATTATTTTATTATTACTGAAAAGAACTAACCTATCTTGCCTTTTGCAGAATGAAAACTAATTTCTATTTTATCTGAAATGATGTTTCAGAATACCCCTGTAATTATTTGAGATACTATATTTTTAAGTAAAAGTGTAGATAAAGATTTTTTATAAACTATATAGAGAGATAAAGATAGTTATTAGATCTTGGAGATTCTTTGAAGTCTGTTTTCTACACTTTATTTTTTTAAATACACTTCCAAATCACATTTAGTTTAAGAGAGATTGTTTAAACATGTCTTTAAATATTACACAACTGAGTTCAGACCTCTGATTACACATTTTTTACTGTCTTCCTTTTCAAAATTAAAATAAAAAGTGCTTTTTAATTATAAATTGCTAACAGAGTAAATATTTAAAAGTCTTCATCACGACTTAGATCCTGCATTGATTTTTACTTAATTCTTACACTCAGGATTTATTTCTTTTCAACTAGAATTTTGAAAGCTTTTCTATGGATATAAAATTATCAATAGTGTATTATAGTTTGATTTAAAAAAAAAGAAAAAGAAAAGAAAAGAAAAAAGAAAAGAAAAAAAGAAAAAAAAAGGGCTCTTTTTAGATGTTTAAAATGTAAATATCTATAGTGAAGGAAACTATAAAATATAGCAATTTCCTTTGAAAAACACACTGTTATAGTAAAGAAATCACAGAATCACAGATCAATTGAGGTTAGAGGAGACCTTTGTAGGTCATCTTGGCCATTCTCCTTGCTGAAGCAGGGTCATTTAAAGAAGAATTCCCTGGACAATGTCCAGATGGCTTTTTAATATCATCAAGGAGGGAAACTCTGCTACTTATTATTCAGCCTGTGTCAATGCACTCCATGCACTCCTGAGTTGCTTTTGTTGTTTTGTCCTGTTTTGTCCCTACAATACATATAGAGGTGATTTAAATCTCTCGTGAGGACCAAACATAAGGCTGATGTTTTTTGTCTGGAGAGGGACTCCATCTATTTGTTCTTCCCCTGCAGCAGACACCTACAAAAAGTACATGGTGTTAGCCTACTATTATCAGTGTTCATTATCCACTTGTTTGGATTACTGTGTTATTGAGAGATACTTTAGTTTTATGTCCTAAAATGTACAATAAAAGTATTGTTTTAATTTTTAGAACCTTAGCTTTCATAAATATATTTTGATGCATAATTTTCAACTTTTGTTCAATGAATTGATTGACACATGAGTCTCTATTCATTTCTTCTTTTTGCTAGTTCTCCTTAACAAGCAAATTGATCCTTTTTGCCAGACAAGCTTATTAAATGCCTTTTGCTTTCTGGAACTGTAAGACATTTGATCATGAAATGAAAACACTGGCATGTAGCTGGCATTGTTCTTTCTAGTTCAGTTGGCTTTTGTACAACATTCACATTAGCTCTGTGCCTTCAACCTCAAACTGAGTAGTATACAAAATGCATGATGCATGGGAGGAAGTTTGAGAGAAATCTGCCAAATGAATATTGTCCTTTCATGTCCTCTATTGAGTAAATGTGCAAGTTGGATTCAGTTGGAAACAGCTAGATGAATGTTAAATATTCTCAAGGCAAATGAACTGTAGTCTTTTAAATTCATTTCTTTAGGGCAAATGCAAGATGTTGATACAGTTCAATTGCTTCTTGAACATCTTAGACTGGATATGGTACCAGTTACTATAATAAGCAGTCATTACTAACACTAATTAGAAAAACAAAGAGTAATTCTGAGGCATAAACACACACACACAATAGAAATAAAATAAAACAAAACAAAACAAAATAAAATAAAATAAAAACAAAACAAAACAAAACAAAATAAAATAAAGGCAACAAAATCTTCAGAAGGAAAAATGCAATATATATACAATTTTTTTTTTTTTTCCACTTATCATAAACTTTGCCTCCTCGGCCTCATGGATAAGTAAGCATGGCCTTTTTTTCATTCATATTTATAAATATATGAGCTTTTTTTTTTTTTCTTTTTTCCCACTGATAATTAATTTATAATTGAATGTTTTGATTCTGTGAAACAGTTTAGTGTGTTTAGTTCATTTGTTTCTGTAATTACCACCTTTTTCTAAATACATGTTTAGAAATGTATACCTTGGATAATTCATCCTCTAAACAGGATACATGCCAATATACTACCTGAAATGTGTTTTCCTTCGCTTCTTCTGGGATGATCTAACCTCTATTATTATATGATGCTCCACATAAAATAACTGAAATGGAAGGCAGAGTGATCTAGCTTTACTTCCAGTAATTTATTTTGTTAATAGCTTACAATAAAAATTCAGTATGTCCCCTTTCCATTTTTTCTAAGCTTTCCTTTTACTGTTCTCCACTGAAAAATCCAGTCAGACTCAAAATTCTTGCCTGACTAGAGATTTGCTGTTACAAAACTGTATTGAGCTTACATGACAAGCCTTTGGAGATGTGAGGAGATGCCATAGACTTCTTCATGCTGAACACAGGTGCTTCCAGCCACCTCCAACGGCTTCACCATAAGACAGGACTGAGCCCCACAGTGAAGATAGTGGTGCATCTGGCACAATGTAGTTAAGGTAAAAAATGCAACACAGCAGTTGTGAGAAAGAGGAAAAAACAGTAAGAATCAACCCCACAGACACCAAAGTCACTGAATCTTCTCCAGGTAAAGTCTGTTTTGTCCATTATGGCAATTAGCAGGTGACCTTCCTGTCTTTATTTTTGTCCATGAGTTTTAAAATCTTATTTCCCCATCTAGACCTCAGAAGAGACAGTGAGAAAATTGAGTTGGGTGGTCTTCTGATAGCTAGACAGGGTCAACACACCACAAATACGTCCCTATTACATAACAATGAATTGCCAATGCCAAATGAAAGTCCTTTGGAGTAGTAATAATATTCTGACAGACTGGTAGTTCCCACGGTCATCTTTTTTTTTTTTTTTTTTTTTTTTTTTTTTTAAAAAAAAAAAAAAAAAAAAAGGTATGATGTTACCTTTTTTCCACTTCACTTGATTGCCACAACTTTTCAAATATCATAGGAAGTGGCTTGGCAATTACATCAGCCAGTTCCCTTAAGATTCTGGCATGCATCACATCAGGATCCATAGACTTGTGACTGTTCAGGTTCCTCAGGTACTCACTAATTTTATCTTTGTTTAAGTGGGAGGGGCATTGCTGCCATTATCCCTCCTACCAAACCAAATGAATAAGGGCTGCTTGGCAAGCATTTATCAGGAAGACATGCAAAAAATTTAAGTACCTCAAGTTTCCCCATTTCCCTTCTTTACTGAAGCTACAACTTCAAAAATCTCTGCAGAGTTTATGAACTCTGTAGACACTCCTGAACAACTAAAGTTTCATTTGGAGGTAGTCATGCTCAGACAGAAAAGGCAGGACTCCTCATACAATTTTTCAGATAATATAACACTAATACGACTGTCAGAATAAGTGAGAAAGTTACAATTCATATTCCAGAGCTTAAGTTGTATATGTTTTTTATTTTAAATATGACTATGCACCAATGCCCAAATGCCAAGGTAGCAACCACAGAAACAAAAGCAAGCATGCATACCTGTAGAATACTTGCAGAACCAATTTCTGTTACTGTAGATTCAGACCTGTGAAATATGATTTACACAACACCTGTTTTTCTCAAAATCATGAACTCAGTACTAACATTGAGTTGCACATGAATTTTCATATACTGAACTGCTGGGCACTTATTTTAAAAACCCACCTCATGCTCAAACCAATTATCTCCTTTTGTAGAACATCTATCACAGTAAATCAGATATGTCATTAAGCTATTATCCCAATGGAAGGGTAGCATATTACTTACTATAATAAGAAAAGGAAAACTTGATTAACTGTGTTGTTTATTTAGCATTCACAAATCATAATTTTGTCAACAAGTTGCTTACTATAGTTCTATGAGTTTCCTTGTCCGTCAAATGTATAGCTACCTGAAGAAAGGTGATATTCATTGGTACTCACTTTAACATACTACAATTTGAAATAACCCCGATAAAACATCTGTTATTTTTGTGTCTTTTTTTTCCATGCTGGTAGTAGAAACCTACTTATTTGAGTAGCTGAAAGAAAGTTGTGGCAATGAGACTATAGAATCAAGTAAATAATAAATTCATAAATTGAAGTAATTATCAAAGAGGACACAAATTTTTTTTCTATTCTAGTCACAGAAGAACTTATATTTGTAGATGATGTATTGTCATGAAAAATATGGGCCTAGTTTAGATGGATTGACTGTAATGGGACAAATTTACCATCATATTTATTGTTTTATATAGAATGATCATTTATGCACTTTGTATAGGTGTTACATTTCAGCTGTTCACATGCAGGCTAATTAATTAAAATATTGGCTTTTTTTGCATTGTTTTGGTAGAAAGGAGGAATGAAGGAAAGAGAAAAGAAAGGAGAAAGAAATGGAAGAAAGGGAGGGAGGGAAAGAGGGAGAATTGTCCTAGTAAACTTTTGCAGTTGAAACTGTACTTAAAAAAACTGAGACATAGAAATAATAGTATGAATTTCTGTCTACCTGTTATAATTAGTAAATGAAAATGATAAAAATAGGTCAACATAATAAAGTGCACAATGCAAACAAATGTAAAGAACTTTGGAAGACTGATGAAAATATGTGTCAACTTTTTATGGATCTGTTCAGCCCAGTTCTGTGACTAATGGGACAGGGGGACCCATGGACCAATGTCTGGGGAGAGGGGGAGAGGAGAAAAAGAGAAAAGGTAGGGAGATGCGTCTAAAAACAAAACAGCAGGAACAAGCTAAGGGAGAAAACTAATTTACTAAATATGATATCGTAATGCAAGATAACTAAGTATACTACAGTATAATTAGAAATGAGTCTAAAAAATCAAATAAAATGAGAGAGTGTCCAAAACCAAAGGTCTTACTCTAATGCTGCAGGTGAGATTGCTAGGGAGTGCATGCCACAGAGATTTCTCTAAACAGAAAACAGAAATGGAACAGTGAAAGTCTTCTGAGATATGTAGTTCTATTCTGAGAACCAGGTACTCAGAAATATCAACAATCCACGGAACTGAGCATTAACTCTTTAATTCCCAGTGCACTCATGATGTTTTGATGTGGAATATAGATAACAAAAATCATAAAACCATGACAAGAAGGAAAAAAAAGAAAAGGAGAAGATGTGAACAAATGAAGGGCAAAGCACAAAATCAGGAAATTTATTTCAGTTCCTAGAGGTGTAACTCTGTTTTCCCAACTTTTTCCAACCTCCTTTGGCTTTGTTGTTACACCTGAGGCCTCACAGAAGACTGATTACACTTCCCTGCCAGATACTATGAGCAAACCATCTTACTCCAAAAATAGTGAGCAACACAAGATCCCTTTGAGCTCTAATTCTCATTGCAAGACCACATGGGATGTTCCCGATTTCTTCAAAATACAGTGAAGCTTGAGTTACTGTAATCATGGGATTGAATATGTGGATATTGTAAATAATAGCCCAGGAGGATCATCTTGATTATACTCAGATCCCCATTGAAGACTGTCTAAGTTTAAGGTAGTTTACATGGCATTTCTAATTCATCATAGTCAGAAGCTGTTTCTGTGGTAAAAATTACTTTCTGAAATCATATTTCTATAGACCTTGAAGGTACCAAGAAGAAGATACACTACCCCAAATAAATAAATAAATAAATAAATAAATAATAAAAAATCACACATAACCAACAATATTAAAGGACTTTTATTATATTTGAGATCTGTAAATTGTTTATAGATACAAATTAATAACTTCAATATAAATCTCTCAGTTCTTCCGAAGAATCTTAAGTGTCTCTCACAGACATGTGAAGCTTGAGAAATAAGTAATATAATTACAAATACTTGAAGAGTTTGGAAAAAAGGGATGGAAAAATTAATGTATTCTTCACTACTCTCTGCCAAGAAGTCAAATTTAATTCATTTTTAACTCCCTCAACACTGCTATTAAGCAATTTAAATCATGCAATCTCATGGTGAGTGTAATTTAAATTCTTGCCTTTAGAGTCAACTAGCACAGAACAGTAATTCTTAAAGAAGAATTCTGGAAAATAAAACATAATGTTTCAGATGGGAAACTTCCAACTTCCTTGACCAAGATAATGTATTTTTCAAAGGAAAAGAAATTGATTAAACTTGTTAAGAATGATAAAGTTATCTATATACAGTTGTAAAGATAATTACAATATATTTCGATTCATATGGAAAAGTCAGATAACCAAAAAAAAAAAAAAATACTAATGCTAATACTAAGCATATCCCACATTGGAAGAGACCCATAAGGATCATCGAGTTCAGCTTTTGACTTCACACAGGAAAGCCCAAAAATCAAATTGTATATCTGTAAGTAGAGCCCAAACACTTCTTGAGCTCTGGCAGACTTGGTGCCATGACCATTGTTGCGAATGTGCCCCTCCTTTGATGCAGTTCCATGCCATTCCCTTGAGTCCTATTGCTGTCATCAGAGAGATGAGTATCAAAAATCATTTTTAAATATCAATTTCAAATATCATCAAGACACTCTCAATGATACTTGAAGAGTTGTAGTAATCAGGTGAAGTGCCTGGTGACATGAAGTAAAGTAACATCTCACTCATTTTTAAAAAGGGTAAAAAGGATGACCCCGGGAACTACTGACCTCTCAGTCTCACCTCTGTGCCAGGAAAGATCATGGAGAAGATACTCCTGGAAGATATGCTAAGGCACATGGAAGGGGGGGAAGGGATACGAGAGAACCAGCATCACTTCAACAAAGTCAAATCCTGTTTGACCAAGCCAGTAGCCGTCTATGATGGTGTCACTGCACCAGTGGATGAGGAAAGAGCCACTGATGTCATCTCTCTGGACTTTAGCAAGGCCTTTGACATGGTGCCACACAACATCCACCAGTAATACAAGTCAGAGAATGAAAGGATTGAGCGGAACTCTGCTGAACAAGACATGGAGATACTGGTGGATAGGAAGCTGGACATGAGCCTGCAGTGTTCCCTCACAATCCAGAAAGCCAACAGTATCAAAAGTAGCATGTCCAGCAGGGTGAGGGAGATGATCTTTCCCCTGTATTCTGTGTTGGTGAGGCCTCATTTGGAGTACTGTACTCAGTATGGGAGAGACATAGAACTGTTGGACTGTGTCCAGAGTAGGACCACAAAAATTATCCAAGGAATGGAATATCTCTCCTATGAGGAGAGGCTGAAAGAGCTGGGGCTGTTCAGCCTGGAGAAGAGAAAGTTCCGAGGTGATCTGATAGCGGCCTTTCAATATCTAAAGGGGAGCTACAGGAAAGAAGGGAACAGACTCTTTAGCAGGGACTGTGGTGACAGAACAAGAGGAAATGGTTTCAAGCTTAAAGAGAGTAGATTTAGATTAGATATAAGGAAAAAGTCTTTTAGAGTGAGGGTGGTGAGGCACTGGAACAGGCTGCCCAGATGTGGATGACCCGCCTCTGGAGACTTTCAAGATGAGGCTGGATCAGGACCTGGGCAACCAAATCTATTGTTGACTGTCCCTGTTCATTGCAGGGGAGTTGGACTAGATGACCCTTTAAGGTCCCTATAATCTCTAAGGACTCTATGATTGTAAGATTGATGCTTGTCCCTCCACTCCTCGTCATGAGGAAGATGTCAAACACAGTGAGATTATCTCTCAGCCTTCTCTAACCTGAAAAAGGCAAGTCATTTCAGCTGCTCATGTCTCCCCTGCTATACTCTTCACTATCTTTCTTGTGTGGAAATACCCGCCATTCTGAAAAATAGAACAAGCAGTTGAAATATAGTTAGGTATAAACTAGATGAATAATATAGATTTAGGTGAACATTTGAGACATTGAGATTTGCATCACAGAGAATTGACACAAATAGAAAACTTTACCAAAGAGGAACTGGGAGTGAAAAAAGGAGAGTTTTATAGTGAAATTTCGATAGTTCTGTTACAGGTTTGATGAGAAGTTTCCGAGTAAAACTATAAATCAAAACAAGATAATCAGTACAGGATGGCTAATTTTAGAAGATCCAGACAATAAATAAATAAATAAGTAAATAAAATAAATAAATAAATAAAGTAAACAAGGTATTTATTTTAATAATATAATAGAAAGGATTAGCTAAGTACAGGAATTTAAAATAGTATACTATCCACCAGAAGCCACCTCAACGACTCACAAAAATATTACAGTTAATCTTGCTATCTGTCAGATTTTAGCTGTAATGGGTAGAAGTTCTTATTTTGGAAGATGAATGAAGTTCTAAGACAACTATTTTAGTTGTTTTTTGTTTTTTGTTTTTTTTTTTTTTTTAAAGGTGAACATGAAAATGCACTATTGGATAAATATTTAGGTGGCTGTGTTCATAAAATAACTACTGTGAGACAAGAGACATAAGGCACAAAGCGAAGACACTGAATTGCAAAGTAATTAAAATTCAGCAAACGTAAAAAATAGTCTTTCAGAAATATAATGAAAACAATAAGGAAAGCTAGAACAGATGACAATTACCATTTGAGTAACAAGCTGCTCTTTAAGAATTAGCTATATATTAATTAAAGATAGAAAGTATACAAAAAAATGTATGAATGAATGACCCAAATTTCAAAATAAAAGCATGCAAGAAAATTAAGTAGAAAAAATAAACTTAACTGAATGAAAAAGAATTACCACAGTGGTAACATGACGAATATTATGGTGCATTTTAACTAATGGGAATGTAAAGAATAGCAACAAAATAATCAGTCAATGAATTATAATTGTGAAAGGAACAATATAAAGAAACAATAAGAAACATTATTGATCAGAAAAATAGAACATACATCAATTAAAGGCTGTGGCATCAATACCCTTCTGTGCTTTCGTGTTCACTAAAGTCAGACTAATCACAATTAAGTCCTTAACAATACTAACAGGAATACTGTTTGTATTATGGAAAGAGTAGATGTCTTTATAGGATATATACATGAAGTATATCTATATTGAGGACACTGACCCTTTAAATTTTAAGAAATGCTAGTCTTAGAATTCTGTAAATGAGAAATGATTTTCTTCCTTAATTTTTAGAGAACAAAAGAGATCTTAGGGAAGTGGAAAATAGAAATATGCTCTCAGCAAAGTGAGAAAAGAAAAAAAAAAAAAAGGATACAAAGGGGAACTGTAAGCTGTTTATCATTCTCTATAATACTTTGGAATAAATTACTACAGAATCATTAAAAAAAAAAATCAACCCTTAGTGGATATAATAAACATAAACTTAGTTAACTTGGTGGCCAAGAAAAACTCATATCAAAACAACTTAACTGTCTTCTCTGACAAATTAACTACTACAGAGGATGAAGGAAAAACAGAGTTTACAATACCTACATTTGATAATGTGCCTCAAGCACTTTTTCCCAATTAATAATTCAATATGCATACAAAATAGAAGAGCACAAGAAGAAGAAATTGAGAATCAGGTATTCCAAAACAGCCAAGGGTTTTCTAACTGAAGAAAATATTTAAGTCAGAGAGAAGAGAGGCAAAGTGCAGCTGAACATCCTAATCACACTGTTGCTATTAACTCTTGAGCAAACAGCTCTCAAGTCAGCTTTCTTTTCAGTACTTCTTTAACTGAAGTTTAACTCAGACTGCCACATTCCCAGAACAACTTTCACATTCAATTTTCTGGTCTTAGCAAAATACATACCTAATTCAGTACTAGCATTTTTTATCATACTCTACATAGTTCAGTATTTCCCTTTATCAATATTATTTGTATCACAGAATCACAGAACTGTAGGGGCTGGAAGGGACCTCCTGAGATCATCGAGTACAGTCTCCCTGCAAAGCAAGCCCCCTACACAAGTAGGCGTCTAGGCAGGTCTTGAATATCTCCAGAGGAAGGAGAATCCACAATCTCCCTGGGCAAACTATAATGCATCATCATATTCTTCCTATAGATCAGTGGACCATACAAGAAATAGTATTCCTCTTAAGTGGTCAAATGACATCACTTCAAAAAGTGAGAAAGGAAAGGAAAGGAAAGGAAAGGAAAGGAAAGGAAAGGAAAGGAAAGGAAAGGAAAGGAAAGGAAAGGAAAGGAAAGGAAAGGAAAGGAAAGGAAAGGAAAGGAAAGGAAAGGAAAGGGAAGGAAAGGGAAGGGAAGGGAAGGGAAGGGAAGGGAAGGGAAGGGAAGGGAAGGGAAGGGAAGGGAAGGGAAGGGAAGGGAAGGGAAGGGAAGGGAAGGGAAGGGAAGGGAAGGGAAGGGAAGGGAAGGGAAGGGAAGGGAAGGGAAGGGAAGGGAAGGGAAGGGAAGGGAAGGGAAGGGAAGGGAAGGGAAGGGAAGGGAAGGGAAGGGAAGGGAAGGGAAGGGAAGGGAAGGGAAGGGAAGGGAAGGGAAGGGAAGGGAAGGGAAGGGAAGGGAAGGGAAGGGAAGGGAAGGGAAGGGAAGGGAAGGGAAGGGAAGGGGAGGAGAAGGGGAAGGGAAGGGGAAGGGGAAGGGGAAGGGGAAGGGGAAGGGGAAGGGGAAGGGGAAGGGGAAGGGGAAGGGGAAGGGGAAGGGGAAGGGGAAGGGGAAGGGGAAGGGGAAGGGGAAGGGGAAGGGGAAGGGGAGGGGAAGGGGAGGGGAAGGGAAGGGGAGGGGAAGGGGGACAGGGAAGGGGAAGGGGAAGGGGAAGGGAAGGGGAGGGGAAGGGGAAGGGGAAGGGAAGGGGAAGGGGAAGGGAGGGGGAAGGGGAAGGGAGGGGGAAGGGAAGGGGAAGGGGAAGGGAAGGGGAAGGGAGGGGAAGGGAGGGGAAGGGAAGGGAAGGGAAAGAAAAGGAAGAAAGAAAAGAAAAGGAAGAAAGAAAGAAAAGAAAAGAAAAGAAAAGAAAAGAAAAGAAAAGAGAAAGAAAAGAAAAGAAAAGAAAGAAAAGAAAAGAAAAGAAAAGAAAAGAAAAGAAAAAGAAAAGAAAAGAAAAGAAAAGAAAAGAAAAGAAAAGAAAAGAAAAAGAAAGAAAAGAAAAAAAAGAAAAGAAAAGAAAAGAAAAGAAAAGAAAAGAAAAGAAAAGAAAAGAAAAGAAAAGAAAAGAAAAGAAAAGAAAAGAAAGAAAAGAAAAGAAAAAAAGTAAGTTGAAGGGCATGTTGAAGAACAGCTCAATAATTATCTGTGGAACTGGTGTTGGTTTGGGGTTCTGTGACAATGGAGTACTCTACAGACCAGCATCAGCCTGGGAGAGATGAAACCACCTAAGCAGGGCCAAAGCTAGGATGTTTGAACTCACATAAAGAGAGCTTTATTGCTAAGAATGATGGGGGGAACTAGTAACCGGCTTTATTGCTAAGAATGATGGGGGGAAGGAGTAACCAGCAGCCCTGAGAGGGAGTAATAGACAAGGTCAGTGAAGAGAAAGTACTATGACAGAAATGAAACCAACAAAAGAGGCTTAAGCAGGGATCACTTCCAGCATTTGCGTATAAATGAGGAAGCATCTGTTAAGTATGATTAAGGAGAAGTTTCCCAATGGAAAACCTAGAGAACTAGGGTCAGTCAGTCTTAACTCAGTCCCTGGAGGGTGATGGAACAGCCAACTCTGGAAACAATTTCCAGGCAAGTGAAGGAAAAGAAAACTATCAGCTCTAGTCAGAATGGATTAAGTGAGGACAAGTCAAGCTCAAACAAACTGATAAGCTTCTATAATGAAATCAGAAGCCTGATGGGTGAGATAAGAACACTGAATGTCTTACTGGACTTCAAAAAGGCCTTTTATATTATCTCTCATAAGATCCTCGAAAGCAAGCTGTTGACGTATGGGCTAGATGACCAGAGAGTGAGGTGGATCAAAAACTCTCTGAATGGCTGGTCCCAGATCATGGTGATCATTGGTGTAAAATTTGCGTGGGGTCCAGTAATTAGCTTTGTTTCTTAGGAGACCATAGCGTGTCTAATATTGTTTAAAGTCTTCATTAATGTTGCTAATGATGGGAAGAATATACCTTTAGCAAATTTGCAGATGATCCAAAAACTTTGGGGATGTAGTGCTGCTATCCAGAGGGATGTTGACAAACTGGAGAAAAAGGCTGACAAGTTAAATAAGAAGTGCATAGTTCTGAACTTGGGCAGGACCAAACACATGCTGGAGGTTGGCCAACTGGAAAGCAGAAAATGATCTGGAAGGCCTGGTAGATACAAATTTGGATATGAGTCAGCAGTGTATCCTTGCTACTTAGAAGGATAACGGTATTTTTTACTGTATTATGCAGAGTATTGTCAGCAGGTCCAGAGAAGTGATACTCCATCTCTATTCAGCATTGCTGAGGCCACACCTAAAGTATTGTGTCTAGTTCTGCCGCCTTTTCCTCCACCCCATAAAAGGGACACATGGAGCTACTGGAGGGAGTCCAAAGAAAGGCCACCAAGATGATTAAGGGACTAAAGTACCGATCTTAGGAAGAAAGACTAAGAACTGGGACTCATCTTCCCAGAGAAGGTGAAGACTCAGGGGAAACTTCATCAGTGTCTATAAATACCTGAAAGGAAAGGACAAAGAGCATGCAGCCAGGTTCTTTTCAGGAATGCCCAGTGACAGGAATTGGGGAAATCATACAAGCTGAAACACAAGAGGTTCCCTCTAAACATCATGAAAAACTTCCTTACTATCTAGGTGAGCGAGCACTGGCACAGGATTCCTAGAGAGGTTGTGGATTGTCTCCTTGGAGACATTCAGAAGCCATCTGGATGTAATGCTAGGCAATCTGGAATTAGATGGCCTGACTTGGACAAGATGAGATCCAGAGTTCCCTTCCAACCTTAACTACTCAGTGGTAATTGATAAGATTTCAGTTTGTATAAATAAAACCTAAATGGTATGCATAATAGAGCATGGACAAAATAGTATTAAATCAGTTTTTTTCAGGTAACAATTAGAATGTTAAAAGAGTAAGTGCCAACTTTTACAAGCTGGTGAATGACAGGAAACATCTATGAGAAATAACATTAATGCTTCTGAAGTCCTTTTTTGAAGGTCTAATTTCATTTCAATAGAACAGGAATTAAAAATACGTACTGAAAAGGACTTTTTTTTTTTTTTTTTCCCCTGCCTTTCTCTTACATCATATACTTAAAACTCAGTTTACCACATCCTTGGACAAATGGTCTGAACTGTGGACTCCATGCCACTTAAAGGTACACGTTCATCTATATAATCCAAGTCTGGAAATTTTACCTGTGTCGAAGAAGAAAGTTGAGGTTTATGCATGATCACAGAAGGGTGCTGCTCCTATTTAAATATATAAAATATTTTATCAAACTTAAAAAGTATCTTTTCATGTGTCATTGGGTATTCCCTTTTCAAATCTTTGAAGATGAAGATTTCAGCCTTGACTGTAGAAGTTCAAATAAGAGCCATGCAAGAAAATTGATATAAAAAACAAAAACAAAAACAAAAACAAAAAAAAAAATAAAAAAAAGAGAAGAAATAGGTTTCTTCCATTCTTCAGCAGATTCATAGTTTGTTTTTATGTTATGAATTTTTACTGTCTCTATATTCAGCATATTGTTATGTGATTTTATGAGTTTTTTCTGCTTCAGAAAGCCAAAGCTCACTTAGGTAACTGAAATTCAAAGCATCATTAACTTGGAAAATATAAATGTGAATCTGTACTGCATAGTATAATTTGCAGCTATCTCATGAAATTAATAATCTAAATATTAGCTTATAATAAATAAGAAGGTATGACAAACATTCTAATATTTAACTGAGGTCTCCACAAAAAGCAACACAATTGTTGTATTCTTAGTATATACTTATAGGTGTTGTATATTTATAGGTGTTATATTAGAAATGTAGGCTACCAGTCAAGGGTTAAAAACATTTCCTGCTTAAAATATCTTAATTTAATATTTTATTATAAAAATCTAAGTAATTTTGTAGTGAAGAATGTATGTTAGTTAGCTGTTACATTATATACTACTAAATGACAGTGAGCCCTTTCAGTCATTATGTGTTGAATGTTTCCATTTGAAATTCTTAGATCACATCCTCAGGACCACTAAAAGATAAATTTCTTTATCTTACTTTATTAAGCTCAAAAAAAAAAAAAAAAAAAAAAAATTCCAGAGGGTGAAATTCATGAAAAATTTCATTACTTGCTTACCTTACAAAAAATTGTCATAAGAAAACTATCATGAATTTTGCTTGTTGTTGCTGATCTAAAACAGTTGCAATAACTCTGCCACTCTAAAGTGCTCATTACCTTCATCACCCTGCTCATGTTTTCCCAGATGTTCATTTCTGCTCCTTCAGGATAGTAAACTTCTCTAAGAATATCGATTCTAACAGTGTTTTCATAAATGTTTTTCCTCCTAATACACAATAATTGGATTAATTTTTACTAGTCCCCACTAGATTATTTTACTGAGGCCTGCAGATTTTCATTGAAGATTTTTTTGTTGAATTTTATGAAGATTATGTCAGGAGAATGTATTGCCATAACAGTGATGAAGGATATGAATGCTACTTGTTGGTGCAACAGGGATCTGTGAATGCTGGAATTGCATCTGTATTTGATTACTTAGGAGGACGCTAAAAAGCAAGGTCCAAGCAGAAATGCAAATCTGAAGATTTTCTGGGACTCTAGAGGAAAACAAACAAACAAACAAACAAAGTTGTGATCTGGATGAAATCCATAAATAAAAGTTTTGCTTAGTTGTCTTCCTTCCATTTATGTATGTAGGTGGAGGAGTATCTTCAGTCTGTGTGATACACTTGGCAACACTGTAAGATCCAAGGACTTGGTTAACATATCTAAATTTGTATTCCACATATGCTGAAAGGCTAGTTTCTAGAACGAAACCTTACATAGGTTTCATTACATAGCTAATTCTGGCTCTGAATTAGCAACACTTCTCACTTTTGTTTAAAAGACTCCTACAAAATTCCTGTCCTTTAGATCTAAGGCATTATCACAAACTTTTTCTACACTTAATAAGTGCAACAATACAAAGAAGATTTTGAACTAGATATCTATCAGACTTTTTTTTTTTTTTTTTTTTTTTTTTTTTTGAACCACCAAAGTTGCTACCATTGAACTGATAGATCTTTTACTAGCCTAAGTCTTTGAGTATATAGCATGTTGATCAGTACTTGTGCATCAGTAAAATACTGTTCAGGAAATATAATTTAGAGATACCTGGTAAGACTATTTTTGCTTAGATTTGATGTACAAATCATCAATCTACACTACAACTAGGATTAGTTTGTTTTTTAATGGGTTTCTAAATCATTTCTATTTGAGCAGTTCTTTAATAATGGTTGTTCACATTTAAAAGCTTAGTATCTGAATGAATTTTCAGTTAGGTTTCCATACATGATAATACAGAATTATTTCAGTTCGCTGAAAAAACAGTAATTCTGTTTAGTTCTTCTGATAGTTAATTTCAACATTTTTTGTTTGTTCCCTTTAATTGTGTTTGGGTTTGTTTGTTTGTTTGTTGTTGTTGTTGTTGTTGTTTCCAATTCACAGCACTGAAATTTGGTGAAGAAAAAACTTTTTGCTTAAACTAATTCTAAATATGATTCAGTTGCGAGTATATGACTATAAACTGATCACAGTGAAAAGTGCCACAGGGAGAATTATCTGCAGGTTACATTTTAAACACTGCATGATATTATTACTGTATCATCTGTTATGTGCTACCTCGTTTTATACCTAAGAAACAAATGTAAGCCTGCAGATCCAGGTCAGTCTTGGCTAAAAAAGAAATTTACCTACTTGTTGGGGAAAAGGAAAAAGAAAACAAAAAGAAAAAGAAAGATACTTCTTCCAGAATACTGGTAGGTCTCTCAGAGTTTTGGATTTTCCATGGTAAGATCTTCAGGAGATATTCACTACAATGTCACCTTGTCCAGGGAAACAATTTAGTTCTCCCTGTAAAATAAAAATATTTTATCTTGTTTAATTCTGTTATTTTATCTTGTTTAATTCTGTTAATACATTTTTCTGTCATTTTATTACTTTTTTTTTTTTTTAATATATACAATTGTAAATTATAAATATGTAGTACTTTGTCACTGAGTCTTAAAGGGTATGACAAACAGAGTATGTCACAACATATCTCTTAATTTTCAATTATCATGAATAGTACTTTTGTTTGGTCATAATAATAGGTACTCTGAAAACAATGTATATGCTATTTGTATTGTTTAATATGTAAATAATTTTATGTAGAGTTTAGAATATATATATATATATATATATATAATTTATTTATTTATTTATTTACTGGTAACTGTTCTTCTCCCAGCATCTTTGTTTCTGTTAGAGGGGTCCAAGGTTTACTGAGAGTGACAGTGTCATCTAAGAAGAATAGAAGAAATAGAAATATTCTAACAGAGTAGGTACATTGAGAAATACTTCTGATAAGACCTAGACAGAAATTCACAGCAGCTGAATTATGAAACCCATTTATGTAACTATGTTAAGCAGTATTCAAGAGTAGTTGAAGGTGGTTTTGGAGTTTTGGGTTTCATAACAGTTGTGGATATGATTTCACCTCAAGGCATAGAGTAAGCTTTCATGTTGCAACGTAAAACTGAACGTATGTCTGCAAAATACAAACCATGTCTCAGGAAAATTAATACTTTTTTTTTTTTTTTTTTTTTTTTTTTCTTTTATGCCCAGCATACAATAAAAAGTAACAGCAAACAATCAATATGCCAGTTGATGTATTTCATGGATAATAGATGTATACTGTGTAGACTTTTCAGGTCAAAAATCAATGAGGCTAGAATGTTTTATCTCCAGGTTTTACTCCACTATTGCTATCCCTCCGAAGTGACAATACTAAACCCATCCAAATAAGGTCTTGGCAGCAGTTTGACATTTTAAAAGATAAAAAAACTACCATGTTAGATGTCTTGGGAGACCCAGACAGCAATAATACCAAAAAGGAAAGTAATAAAGAAGCAAGTACGTGGCATGTAGTTGCATTTCTTGGTACTGATTCTGAAACTGCTGAAGTGGAACTTCTTTATCAGCAGTTACATAATCAGCAAGTCAAAGCAATGCATCTCTGTCTGAAAATGCAGAATGACTGTGTCAATTTAATCAAAAGTTATCCGTTAGAGCAACCTGTGGAATTACATCACATAACATACTGATGGATGTAAGATTGTTGAATTTGATAATTGACAACTTGGTAACTGCGAAGACAAGAAATGCCTGGAGAAATGGAGTTCTTAAATTATTGGACAGGTTTTCTTCCACAGTCATACATTTGAGTAGAGATCTGATATACAGATTTGACTTGCTGAACATGGAGACAAAATTAGATACTAGTAAAGATATGGCCGATATGTAGAAAACATAGTCATACAGCAATTAAGAAGTAAGTAATACTATTATTTTGCTAGTAAAACTACTTGTAAAATACTACTGAGATTGTTAGTAAGATACTAAAATTATAATGATAGTTAAGGTATTATCATTACAGTTTTTTCCAACCTGAGCAGTTCTATGATTCTAACATGGAGAATGGGAAACATTCCTAATTCTTACTAATCATGTATTTTCAACATTAGGGCATTCAGTAGCAGAACTGTTAAAAGACAATTTTAAAATATATTGGAGATGCTGGGCCCCTACATGAAATCGATGCTATGCAATTAATCTGTGATTGATCTATCTGAAACTGTACCCAATATCAGTGGAAAAACATTAGATGTATTCTTCTGTGTGTGTCAATGGTTTATGGGTTGGTTCGGCCCAGTTCCGTGGCTAGAAGGGCAGAGGGATTTTGCAAAAAATCTGCGCCTCCGGAAAAGAGAAACAGGGGACCCCAAAATAATTAAAAACAGAGGCAATGATCTGAGGAGAAACAAACTAATTTACTAAATATGTTATCGGAATGCAAGATAACACACTATAATACAATATAATTACAATTGAAGCTAATAAATCAAATATAATGAGAGATAGTGTCCGAAAGGTGGATAGGCCTCACCATAACACTGAGGAGAGATACGCAGTCTGGTTGAACAGCAGGGAGGAGAGCCTGACAAAGAAGGGAGCTTCAGGTGACCTTGCCAGGGATTATATCTTCTCTCTGACCGCAAAGCCCCATGGGGTATGTAGTTCTTCTTCTCTTCTGAACAGGTGCCCAAAACTTGAGCATTAACACTTTAACTCCCAGTGCACTATATGATGTTATAATGTGGAATACTGATCCAAAAATCATGAAACCATGAGAGTGTGTTGTGTCACTCATGAGAAACTTTTATTGAAGGACCACTGCAGGTATCCAGTTAGTAGCACTTGGAATAATCTGTGACCTTAGCAGATGTGAAATATAAAAATGCCAAGAAAGTTTTGAGAAAATGTCAAGTCTTTCTAAAATACTTCAGATCTCATAAGTTGTGCACACAACCAGATATAATTCCAGTAATGTTCTTTAATTCTTTGACATTGATGGTGTACCTCCTTCTAAGTCATATGCATTAACAGATTTTAATAGAAACAATGTAGTTCAAAATCAATTTATAATTAACAAAAAACCCTAAACTTTATTTAGCAGTGTATTCAAATATGTTGCTATGTGTTATTATTCCATGTCCATAACAACACAAACTGAGACCCATCAACACTGCATTAGAAAAGGTAGCTCCCTCCAGTCATCATGGAGGAAAACCGCTGTTCTGTTATATAAGAAATAATGCTCAGGGGCTGTACTGTGTACAGATGAGGTCCTAAGGCAGAAAAGTTACCCCCACTTCATTGCATTTCCACAGAATCACATAGATATTAACACATCAACAATACCATAACTAATTGCCCTTCTTAAAAGATGTGTTAGTTCCATCCTTAAAAAACATTTAGTCTGAAGATGCTTTGACTTTGCATTATTTTATGCATAAAGTACACAAATTAATTTTCAGGTCAGGAATGCTTTCATTTACTCATTTTTTAAGCAAATGTGCTATAAAGCCTTATTCCATCTATTGGTACTGTTCACACTGGATTTATTCTATCATTTCAGCAGGACTGTTTTAAATGACCGTAATTTCTTAAATGTAATTACAACTCCTATTCAAAAGGTTAAAATTGATGAAACAAAAGAGAAAAAAAATCTTTTATAGAATCACAGAATCATAGAATCACCAAGGTTGGAAAAGACCTTCAAGATCATCCAGTCCAACCATCCACCTATCACCAATAGTACTCACTAAACAGTGTCCCTCAACACAAAATCCAAACGTTCCTTGAACACCTCCAGGGTTGATGACTCCACCACCTCCTTGAGCAGCCCATTCCACTGCCTGACCATTCTTTCAGAAAAGCAGTATTTCTTAACGTCTAGCCTGAATTTCCCCTGGCGCAGCTTGAAACCATTCCCTCTAGTTCTATCATTAGATACACAAGAGAAGAGGCTGACCCCCAGTTCACTACAACCTCCTTTCAGGTAGTTATAGAGAGCAGTAAGGTCTCCCTGAGCCTCCTCTTCTCCAGACTGAACAATCCCAGCTCCTTCAGCCGCTCCTCATAAGGCCTGTGATCCAGACCCCTCACCAGCTTTGTTGCCTTTGTTTGAACCCGCTCGAGGGCCTCATTGTCTTTCTTGCAGCGAGGGGTCCAAAACTGGACACAGTACTCGAGGTGTGGCCTCACCAGAGCTGAGTACAGGGGGACAATCACTTCCCTGTTCCTGCTGGCAACACCATTCCTGATGCCATTGGCCTTCTTGGCTACCCAGCCATACTGCTGGCTCATGTTCAGCCGACCATCAAGCAATACCCCCAGGTCCATTTCCTCTATGGAGTCTTCCAGCCCCAAGCCTGTAGCATTGCCTGGGGTTGTTGTGGCCAAAGTGCAGGACCTGGCATTTGGCCTTGTTGAACCTCATCCCATTGGCTTCAGCCCAGCTATCCAGACTGTCCAGATCCCTCTGTAGGGCCTCACTAACCCCAGGCAGATCGACACTTCCAGCCAACTTGGTGTCATTCGCAAACTTACTGAGGGTGCCTTCAATGCCCTCATTCTGGTCATCAATAAAGATATTGAAGATTTTTGTTTCTTTTAATCCCAGCGGCCAGACTGAGTTCAAACTGGGCTTCTGCCTTTCTGATTTTCTCTCTACACATCTTAACAACTTCTCTGTACTCTTTCTGAGTTGCCCATCCCTTCTTCCACAGAAGGTAGATTTTCTTTTTCTCCCAGAGCCTCAAGAACAGCTCCCTGTTCATCCACGCCAGTCTTCTTCCCCTCCGGCTCATTTTGTGTCTCAGGGGGACAGCCAGCTCTTGCGCCTTTAAGACTTCCTTCTTGAAGAGTAACCAGCCATCATGGACCCCTTTACTCTCTAAGAGTAAAACCCAGGGGATTCCCCCTGCTAGCCTTCTGAGTAATTCAAAGTCTGCCCTCCAGAAGTCCAAGGTAGCAGTTTTGCTGTTCCCCCTCCTGGCTCCACCAAGAATCAAGAACTCTACCATTTCATGGCCACTCTGTCCAAGACAGCCCCCGACCTCCACATCTCCCACCAGACCTTCTCTGTTTGCGAACAGCAAGTCAAGCCGGGCAGCTCCTCTTGTCGGTTCTCTCACCAGCTGCATCAGAAAGTTATCCTCCATACACTCCAGAACCCTAGACTGCTTCTTCTGTGCTGTGCTGTGTATTCCCAGCATATGTCGGGGAATTTGAAGTCCCACATGAGGACAAGGGCTGATGATCGCGCAGCTTCTGCCAGCTGCCAGAATTCCTCATCTGTCTCTTCATCCTGGTTCAGCAGTCTGTAGCAGATGCCCACCAGGAATTCTGCCTTGTCAGCCCTTCCCCTGACCTTAACCCATAGGGATTCGACCTTATCATCCCCAGCCTCAAACTCAATAACGTCAAAGCATTCTCTAATATAGAGTGCCACACCGCTACCCTCCTTCCTTGCCTGTTCTTCCTGAAGAGTTTGTAGCCAGCCATTGCAGCACTACAATCATGGGAGTGGTCCCACCATGTTTCCATAATGGCAACTAAGTCATAGTTAGCCTGTTGCACAATGGCTTCCAACTCTTCTTGTTTGTTGCCCATACTGTGTGCATTGGTGTAGATGCACTTCAGCTGAGCCCCTTACCCCACCCCTAATCCCATTACCACTCCCCCAGGCTCATCTCTAGCAGGCCTGGTTTTATCCCCTTCCTCCTTCATATCTAGTTTAAAGCCCTCTCTACAAGTCCCATCAACTCCTGGGCAAGGATCTGTTTTCCCCTTAGGAAATAGGTGATACCCATCGGCAGCCCTCATACCAGGTGCCGAGTAGATCGCCTCATGACCAAAGAACTGAAAATTTTTGCATTTGCACCAGCTTCTCAGCCATGTGTTTATAAGATGGGTTTTCCTGGTCCTCTCAGTGTCCTTCCCCGCCACCATAGGAATACAGGCAAGTACTACCTGTATGCCTTCTCCATCAACTAACCTTCCCAGTTCCCTTCAACAATTTTTTATAGTCCTCAGGCTTCAGTCTGCAACCTGTTATACTTAAAAAGCGTCAGTTTTATATTTCTCGAAAAAATGTATATATATATATATCCAAGTTGAGTTATTTGAAAGATTTGAAGAAATGGATTGCTGCATTTGCTGCATGAAAAATCATGTAAAAGACTAGATCATTAGTAGGTATTAGACAATACTGAGGTTTACAAATTACAGTGTCTTACTTCATTAAGCTGATTTATAACTGTAAAGTCCTAGTATATGAGTAATACCTAGACTGACCTTCCATAAAGCTTCATGAAACTTTATGCAGGAACTTACTTGGTCCTCAAGGGCTGCACTTACAGTAGCTGGTAAAACAGACTGGACAACACAAATGGGTAGCGAAATATTTTGTTTTGAGATATCTACACTGTCTATTTTAGATTTTATCTATCTATCTACCTGTTTATCTGTCCACATTAAAATGAATTTTAGATTATTTCACAGACGCGGTGAGCATTTATGGCTATATAGTCTCCTGGATAACTTCCAGCTTAACTGCATCCAGAAAAAATGCAGCTCATGAGTGCAATGCCCATCCCATGATGCAAATTAAGCATAGAAAGTGGTTGATAAAGTGAGGACTACATGGTAAGGATGATAAAGAGATTTACTTCAAAACACTTCTGATCCTTACCAAAACATTATTAGAGACACAGTTTTACCTGCTCATCAGTATCATCTCCAATGCTATTCCAAGATTACATAAAATTCATAATTGGAGAAAAATTGAATGTAGAATAAGATACTTTTTAATGTAAACTAAACAAAATAGAAATGGAATGGTGTCCATCCCCATTTAAATCTCAAGCCTTTTTTTTCATGCTTCATTGTTCTTTGTCCATTCCAACACTCCTCTAAGAGCTAGTGCTCCTGATATGTATTCAATTTAGCGTTCATCTGAATTCTGATGCCTTGTTGAAGTGTGTGTGCTCTGAAGTTAATGAATGCAGTCTTTTTATTTTTCTGCTCAGATAACAGTTAAAGTAGATGGATCTGGCTTTGGATGCAGATTCTTAACACTTCAGTAGTTCTTGCACATTCAGATGTTCTCTTTACTGCTTATGTTTACTTTAGTATTATTATTTTTTTCCCCCCCTAGGAGCACTTATCAAAGTAAGTTACCTTGGACAATAATGTAAGTCTACCTTGTTATAAATTGGTATACACGTGAAGTCATTTCTACATATATTTTCTTACCTATGAATGTGAGCACATATGTAACAGTGGCCATACATACAATGCACAGTTTGTGTCTAACATATACGTATATAATAATACATTCTTTGTATATTATATGACAATCCAATATAAGAACTATGAAGGAACATATAACCTCAGTGTTTTTTTTTTTTTAATGCTGTGTTTTCTGTCCTTATGTTCTGAAAGCTGTTATTTGAAGTTGTAGCTGTTGTTCCTATAGCGAGTCTTGTCTACAGTCACATGTTTGTGACTATGAACCTATGAACTTAAACAAAAACCTCAGCTTTACTGAGGCCTTTTTTTCAACTACCAAGCTATGTAACAACCTGTTACATCTTTCAAAATCATAAACTATATGTGAAGAAAGTTCTGGGTCATTAGTATGACAGGAGATTTTTGTCTATAATATATTCTAAGTGTCAGCAATGATAGGACGTATTGTCACTTGTGCACCTCATAATTGTAAATTTAGAAATTTATAAGTAGAGAACTCTCCAACACATAATGGAGGTTCAAATTCTATGGTGCCTGCCCTTGACAAATATTCTTATTTTTTGAGTCACAGCACTATATGCAAAGAATTTTGCACTGAATATTCTGAAGTGGTGATTGCAACAGCAATAATAAATAGCTATACTTACACATATCTATGAATTAAAAGAGCAGACGTTTATTTCAACCATTTTAGTAAGATTATTTTCCCCTGTCTGTAATTTATTCCTTGTGCCATTATGCTTCAGAAATTCTGGGCTTGAGGCTTACAATTCCTCAACATGAAAACAGACAGTTCTTAATGATATTTTAGGTGTAATGGTTTTCAGAGAATGGAACAGCAGTTGTATGCTTGTCCTGTTCCTTAGCAACAGAGCAAAGGGAACTTGGAAACTTGACTGGTGGGAGCCTGTGTTGCTTGTGTGTGTTCTTAGCATCTCTTTCCACCTGTCACAGCAAATGAGAGGAGAAATCAAAACTAGCTTTCCAAGGAAAGATTCTGTATATGTGATTTAAAACTACTCCATACCTCATATGTGATAGCTGAACATGAACACTTAGTTTGCTTGGTTAGTCATTCAATTGTCGGGGGGGGGGGGGGGGGGGCAGGGGGGGGGAAGAAAAAAAAAGTGATAAAAATATGTGCTGAGCTCACAGCTATTTCGGTTAAATCTTAGGAGATTTGCAGTGTTTCTTTGAAATCTTTGCTCACAGTGCATATTGACTAAATTCTTCCTAATTTCAAGGACAGCAAATTCTCATCATTTCCATCTACCATACTGCCCAGTTTCTGGAGTTGCAATAAACTCAGTTTTCCTTTGAAAAAATAAGTATATTTTCTGAAGTACAAGGTATTTCAAATCCAATAGAAAGGACATATTGATTGTAATGCAGTCACTTCAACAGAATTTTCAAAAAGTAAGAAAACAATCAAAAACCAAATACCAAGCAAAGTAATAAAACCCATCTCCCATGGTATTTAGATTATAGGCAGTTTAGATTAGATTACTGATGCATAACTTGGGACACACAGATATGGCATTTCAGGAGGACATCATCCTATACTCTATCAACAAACAATAGAAGATAATTTTAATTTCTGATTGCATTCCCTTTACACCTGCAGCACTGAGGCCCCCTTGGCTGCAGTGGCCTGCTAGAGGCTGGGAAAAGGTTTTTCTTTTATAATGTTGATCAGATTGACTATGAGGTTTTGTTCCCATTCAGGTGTTGAGCTCCCTTTTGTTGATAAAAGGATTTTGATGGTGACAGTGGGCTCAATCATCCCTTCAGAAGAAAAAAAAAAAAAAACACTTTTTTTTTCTCCTCTGTACAGCTTGATCCAGTGATTCACCACCGTCATTAAAAAATTTCCTCCTAATATCTAATTTTAATCTCTTTTAATTTAAAATAATTCCCACTTGTCCTATCACTGTTAGTCCACACAAAATCTCCTTCCAGGCTCCAATGAGTTTTCTCCAGACCCTTCCCTTCTCCAGAGTGAATAAGCCCAGCTCCCTCTATTTTTCTTCATAGGACAGATACTCCAGTCTTTTTATCATCTTCATGGCCATTACCTGCTCCAGCACCTCCACATCTTTTTCATGTTAGAGACCCCTAGACTCCATCCTGCATGTACTCCAGATGGGGCCCCTCAAGAGCAGAGTACAGGGGGACAGTCACCTCCCTTTCTCTTCTGGCCACCCCTCTTTTTATGCATCTCAGAATACAGTCGGCTTTCTGGGCTGCAAGTGCACATTGCTGAGCTATGTCTAGCTTTTGGTCCATTGGAACTCCAGTTCTTCTCCGCAGGGCTGCTTTCAAGCAGTTCTTCTCCCAGCCTGTAAACATATCTGGAATGGCAATACCTTGCACTTGTCCTTGTTGTACTTCACACGAGTGCACTTTTCAAGCTTGTTGAGTTCCCTTTATGGCGCCTCTTCCTTCTGTTGTATCAGCTATACGATTCAGCTTGGGGAGGGTCCCACTTGATCCCACTATCTTACTGATAAAGATGTTAAGGAGTATTGGTCCCAAGACAGACCTCTGGGAGTCACCACTCATGACCAGCCTCCGCCTAGTGATAGAGCTGTTAAAATCCAACAGAACAAAGTTTTAATTAAGGTTCCTCTATTCCTTCCTGAAGTACCTGAAATTAATTTGGGGCACATCTGATGATTTCTTTGAACGTGGAGATGCTAAAAAGCTTTGCTGATTTCAGATACAGGCTCAGCTGGGAGGTGGAGGGGGATAACACAACACAATTTATTTCCTTTACCAATTCTTCCAAGACAACAAGAGAAGTGGGGAGTTCTACGCTGTTTGAATTTTTTGAACATTTTTATTACCAAGAAGCAGGTGCTGGAGGTATTAGGCATCATTCCAGTCCCATTCTTCACTGATTTTGATACTCTCAATTAGGGCAGAGAAATAGGCAGGCATGTAACTAGGAAAGAATATGTGTGTATGGTTCTTGATGAGTGCATGAAAGAATAAACTGCAGGAAGAGAATGTCCCGTCCTGGAGAGGAGATTGTAAGGAAGAGTAAGTACCAAAAGAAAGTGGACATGAAGAGGATATCCCATATCACTTATTAAATCGGCAGATTGATACATATTCTTGGAAAAGACAGTCAAAATTTGTTTAAGGACAGCCTTCAGCTGTCACAGCACAAACCAAATCGTCTTCCCAGCATGATCAGATCTATCCTACATGGCATTCTTTTACCTAATGAATTTTTGAGCCAAAAAATATAAAGATCATGCTCACAAATAAATATTTTTCTCCTTATTTTTGAAATGAACAATTTAGCTTCTCTTTACATGCTTAAGAAGGTTGATACTAGCCTGAAAAAAAATTGTAGATAGTCTACTGTTATTCTTTTTGTGTGTATATATTCTTACTATGCAATGGCACTAGAAGCAACATGTATATTGCATTTTTTTTATTATTGTTATTATTATTATTTTTAGTATAAGCAAAGAGATCATGACAACAATGCAAAAAGAAATGATGATGCCCAAGTTTGGAAAAAAAGGATTTAAAGTTCTCTTCATGAATAGTGTTTTCTGTCAATTTATTCCAGAAAATTTATTTTAACTCATTGATCTATTCATTCAAGTCATAACTTGTACAAATTTCAATAGGCAACTCAATGGCATAATGTTTTTCATTTTAATTCAATAGCATTTTAACCCTCCAATAGCATATGTTGTTTTTTCTCCTTCACCTCTCTAGATCTGTAGTGCTGACTTGTTTAAACTTGTTAGGTTCTGAGTTAAGTGGTAAATTTTCTCAGGCCTATTGCTCTTCATTTCTGCTGCCATAAGATTAATTATATTTTTATCAAGTCTAAAATATACATATATGAGTAGTTTCTTTTCTGTCTTCTGGTACTAACATTAATTCTTACAGAATTTTGGCAAACTTTAGGGTTTTGTTCCTTCATCTATGAAACTCCTTCATAGAATCATAGACTCACAAATACACCAAGGTTGGAAAAGACCTTCAAGATCATCCAGTCCAACCATCCACCTATCACCAATAGTTCTCACTAAACCATGTCCCTCAACACAATGTCCAAATGTTCCTTGAACACATCCAGGGTGGGTGAATCCATCATCTTCCTGGGCAGCCCATTCCACTGCCTGACTACTCTTTCAGAAAAGTAGTATTTCCTAACATCCAGCCTAAATCTCCCCTGGCGCAGCTTGAAGCCATTCCCTCTAGTCCTATCACCAGTTACACAAGAGAGGAGGCTGACCCCCAGCTGGCTACAACCTCCCTTCAGGTAATTATAAAGAGCAATAAGGCCTCCCCTGACCCTCCTCTTCTCCAGACTGAACAATCCCAGCTTCATCTCTTACTCCAAATAAATATGTGTGCTTCTTATCAGGAAAAAAATAAGATGAGTTAAAATGGACGAGTGAAAGAATGGAAAGCAGGCTCATGTTCGCTCAGTTGCTGTGGACAAGACAAAAAATGTAAGGAGTAGAACAGAATAGTTTAGGATACTTTTTGCAAAATCCAGAATTTATTAGCGTGTGGAAAATATTTCAGACAACTAAATCATTTAAGCATTATGAAATTCTTAAGAATTTTATATAGTTTTCTGCCTATGAGCCTGTAATAAAGCACATAGATGATGTTCAAAATTTGGTATATTCAACTAAATTTTGAAAAAAAAAAAAAAAAAAAAAAGTCTCCTGATCCACATGTATCCTGCTGACAGATATAACTTAAAACATCTGTTTTAAATTAGATCTCTGCTAAAACAAACCACCACACAGTATTTCCATAGAACAAAATCATTCAGTTTTCTACTATACTTAGACTTTGTAATTTTAAAGCCTAAAATCTAGTTTGATTTTTGAAACTTCTTTTTTTTACAAATAATTTTAATAATTTCCTGTCTGTGATGAAGAAACTTTGGTCATCAGTATAAGTGAATGTATTAGTTATTGCTTGTATAAGGCATTAATTAAAATTTAGAATATTCTTCAGTATGATAGATAGGAAAAAATAACCACATAAATATAATGTTAATATAGAACGAAACAAATCATTTTATAAAGGAATTAACTTTCTGTTGAATAGTTGAAATTCAGAGATTAGAAAACAGATTTATTGTTTGTTTGTTTGTTTGTTTGTTTGTTTCCTGGAATTAACTAGCAATAATCCTATATATTAGTTATAAATTACCTTAATAAACAATACCAATAAGAAGAATTATAATTTCAAAGACTTTCCTTCTGCAGATTGGTTCTGTACCTAGACACAGAAATAATAAGTAAAAGAACAAATAATTCATAAACAATTCTATTATTTGATTTTTGTACTTCGTTAAACTACAATACAAATAAGTAGGCTTTACCTACATACATTCTTTCTTTAGTTTTTTTGAATGTTAGACAATTCTTGTCTTAATTTATTGCCTAATGGTACTAAGACCTATTAAACAGCTGGCATATTTCAAAAGAAAGGTGGCTGCATTTAAGTTGCACACAAAATGATTCCTCTATTTCATTCCTTCCACTGTTTAATTAATTCAAGTTTGTAAACCTTTCTCATATCCTTGGATGAACTGCATAATAGAAATGCCAAATAGTGTGGTTTGGCAGCAGAATTAAACTAGTTTTACATTCCATGTTATTTTAAATAGTTTAATTGATAATTATGCAACTTATTTCTTATGAAAAGACTATCTTTTTTATCATGTTCATTTTTCAATAAAATGTATTTTTAAAATAAATTTATTTACTACCTTTTTTTGCAAGATTTTAAGGTTTAAGACAGGGATCTCTTATGTGCGCAAGAACTTCTTTACAGTGAGGGTGACGGAGCACTGGAACAGGCTGCCCTGGGGGGTTGTGGAGTCTCCTTCTCTGGAGATATTCAAGATCTGCCTGGACGCCTACCTGTGCGACCTGGTGTAGGGAACCTGCTTTGGCAGGGGGGTTGGACTCGATGATCTCTGGAGGTCCCTTCCAACCCCTACGATTCTGTGATTCTGTGATTCTGTGATTCTGTTATGTAGTATGTAATCTCACTATGCCATAGAGTTTGATGCTGGAGATTTCAATTATCAAAACATTCTACTGATATCAGGTAGTACTTCAAAGCTAGTGAAACTGTATGAGGTTAATCATGTAATGAGTTTAATTTAACATATACTACATTTTATTGTGGTGTTTTTACATCAGTAGGTAGTTTATCTCCATCATGCTGCTTTCTCACTCCCCTTCTCAAAAGAATTCAGAGAGAAAGTAAGGAAACAAAGCTTGTAGGTTTGTATAAGGACAGGGAAATCACTCACCATCTACCATCATGGGCAAAACAGATTCAGCATAGAGGAGATTAATGTATTTTATTCCCTACTGATGACAGACTACAACATTGAGAGCTATTAGCAAACTAAAAACACCTCTCCAGTGCCTCCACCCTATTCTACCCTTCTCCACCCAAGCCACCTAGGGTATGGGGAAATGACGGGTGCAGTTAAGTCCATAACACTTACTCTTCTCCAGCTTCTGGACACTTCTCACAAAGGCTCCAATACCACCACTACCAAAACCTTGCCATATAAAATCAATAACATGTTTATATGGAAATACCTGTAGCAGCTCAAACTGTGTGTTCAATATAGAAAAGTGAGACATTCTTATCGATTTAATAGAAAAACTAGCATGATAATTTTCATTATTACATGACCCCAGATAATTTCTTTGATATGAACTTCTAATCTCCATGCTAAGGCAGGTTCCCTAGAATAAGTTACACAAGAAAGCATCCAGGCAAGTTTTGAATGCCTCCAGAGAAGAAGACCACACAGCCTCTCTGGACAGCTTGTTCTGGTGCTGTCACCCTCACAATAAATACTTTTTTTTCTTGCTGTCTTATGGAACTTTCTGTGTTACTGTTTGTGCCTATTTCCCCTTGTTCTGTTGCTGGATGTTGCTGAAAAGTGCCTGTCCCTTTCACCTCACTCCCACCTTTTGGATATTTATAAGCATTAATAAGGTCCCCCTCGATCTTCTTCAGGCTGAACAGACCGAGGACTCAGCTTTTCATGTTATGGGAGATGCTTCAGGCTCCTAATCATCCGTGTGGCCCTCTGCTGGACTTCCTCCGGTAGTACTCTGTCTTTCTTGAGTGGGGGAGCCCAGAACTGGACACAGTACTCCAGATGTGGCCTCATCAGGGCAAAGCAGAGAGGGAGGATCACCTTCTTTGGTCTGCTGGACACATTCTTTTTAATGAACCCCAGAACACCTTTGGCCTTCTTGGCCACAATGGCACAATGCTGGTTCATTCCACCCAAGCCTTCTGTTCTCTAGGCAGGAATCTTAGCTCGCTGAGCTTTTTCTCAAAGTAGATATACTCTAATCCCCTATTATGCAAGGCTTGCTGAATAAGGAGGGCAGTGTTTTTTGTGGTCATCCATCTGCCTCTGTATATTGTCTCTTGAAGTTTTTCGAATTCCTTTGAATCTCTGCCGGTCTTCCCATTTTCTAGGACAGAAATCCCTACATAGAAGTTTTGTTTAGTGGTTTTTTGTTTGTTTGTTTGTTTGTTTGTTTATTAAATACCATGACTACAAGTCATTAGAATATCTCAAAAGTAGTTTTCGTGAGCATTTCATATTTTTATAT
This sequence comes from Lophura swinhoii, assembly GCA_030408155.1. Lineage (NCBI taxonomy): Eukaryota > Metazoa > Chordata > Aves > Galliformes > Phasianidae > Lophura > Lophura swinhoii. The sequence continues at coordinate 149,743,813 of CM059454.1, forward strand.
ATATAAATTTAATGATCTTCTCCGTGGTTATATACACACTTCAGGATAATGTTTCCTTAAGTATCTGAATTGTCTCCTAGATTTCATGTCTGAAAGTATGTGTATCATCTGTAAAATGTTTCTCATGACTATTTTAAGTTTAATTCCAGGGTCTCATGTGAGATTGGACAGTCAATATCTGTGTTATTAGTGCTTGATAGACATTAGAATTTTGCTAAGATTTCCCAGTTTATAAATGAGTTGTTAAATCAGAACATTTTTCAGCTGTAGAAATCTTCTCTGTGCATGTTGATCTCCCCTTACATATTGACCCTTCTGCACTTTCTCATAAGAAATCCTGTTGCAGAATACTTAACAAGATGCTGTAGGATTTTCATGCTTGAGTAAACTGATGCAGTTACTTATTTTATCTGTTCTTGGCTATATTAAATCAATATACTTGGTGAAATAACTTATGAAGACATCTGACCTTTGAACTGCCTTTAACCTATTTAATTTTACTGTAATTAATTTCTGCAAAGAGTATTCTTAGTAATATTAAGAATAAATAGATGTTTTCAGGAGTATGGTCTATCTTCCTCAGTGCTTACAAACTAGGAAGAGAAAATATCTTCAGCCTACAGCTGCTTATGATTAAATGCTGGAGTTCACATCCATTCCAAGACAAAACTTTTTTTCTTAGCATGTTTTTTGATGATTGATGCTACAGATCTCCCATGTGCAAGTTAACACACAGACAGCTACTGTGCAACTGCCAAAGTGCAATTGGAAGAATGCTATTGAATAAAATAAAACTAAAAACATTGCCTGATTATGAGTGGGTAAAAAAAAAAAAAAAAAAGAAAGAAAAAAAAAGTATGTTTTATAAAGAGATCAGCATAGTACTTGATATAAAATACCTAGAAATACTATACATATACTTTTTCTGAATCATTCTCTCTGATATCTTATATTTGAACAAGTCTCTGTGACCAAGCATATAAGAATTTCAGCAGGACCTTAGTATTTTAGTATTGCGTCCAAATCTGTGCTTTGGAAACTGCTGTGTTTTTTTTTTTGTTTTTTTGTTTGTTTGTTTGTGCATGCGTGCGTGTGTTTTTTTTTCCCCTTCATCAGTTTCACAAGTTGGGTTAGAAAAAATAGAAGACATTGTCAATTAAAAGCATTGTGTAATTTTTAAACAGAGAAAAATCAGGAGATTTTTTAAAATACGTTAAATACGTCCTGGCTTGAGCTGACAGAGTTCATTCCCTCCCTATAGCTGATATAGTGCTGCGTTTTGGATTTGAGATGAGAATAATGTTGATAACACTGATGTTTTAGTTATTGCTGAGAAGTGAGGACACTAAGTCAAGGACTTTTCAGTTTCTCACACTGCCCTCCCAGCATGGGTACAGGGAGTGTACAAGATGCTGGAGTAGGACAGAATCAGGACAGTTGACTCAAATTGGCCAAGGGGATATCTCACAACATATGAGGTTATGCTGAACAGTAAAACTGGGAGAGTTTTTGTTGCCTGGGGATGGGCTTGGAGGGTGGTGAGCAATTGCATTGTGCATCATTTGTTTTGAGTATTCCCCTATCATTGTGATCTTTTTTCTAATCTTTATCTGTCTTACTAAACTGTCTTTATCTTAATCCAAAATTTAACATTTTTTCCAATTCTGTCTCCCATGCCACCAAGGGAGAGTGTGTAAATGGCTGGTGGTTAGCTCTCTACAAGGCTAAGCCACAATATAAGCTTTTAAAAATCATCACGAATTTGAAAAAAATATTTATTTATTTGTTTGTTTGTTTGTTTGTTTATTGATCTTTAAGTATACATAAATGATGTTGAACTCCTACAATAAATATTTATATGTACACCACTCTGGATGTAATGTCAGATACTTATTTCCATGGAAACTATAACAGATACAAAGAGCACAAAAATGCTATTTTTTAAAGAAAATTGTCAGCTACGGAACACAATTTTTCAACATAGTCATCACCATTAGCAACACGTTTTCAGCAGTGATGAACTGTATGCCTATCTGCTGTGCTTGTAAAAGTCCGCACCAGGAGAGTTGACCTACTGTTTCACAGATGCTATGATAGAATCATAGAATCATAGAATAGCTCAGGTTGGTAAAGATCTTAAAGATCATCAAGTTCAATCACAACCTAACCATACTACCCTAATTCTAATAACCCACTGCTAAATCGTATCCCTGTGCACCACATCCAAACGGTTCTTAAACACATTCTGAGATGGTGACTCAACCACCTCCCTGGGGAGCCTATTCCAGGGCTTAACAACTCTTTCTGTAAAGGTTTTCCTGATACCCAACCTGAACTTCCTCTGGCTCAACTTGAGCACATTTCCCCTGGTCCTGTCATCTGTCATCAGTGAGAAAAGTCCAACCCCATTCTTGCCGTAAGTACCTTTCAGGTATTAAGTTACTTTCAGGTACGAAGAAAGCAATAATGTCTCCCTTCAGTCTCCTCTTCCCCAGACTAAGCAGCCCCAGTTCCTTTAGTAACTCCTCATAGGCATGTTCTCCAAGCCCTTTGCAAACCTTTTTGCCCTCTTTTGGACCTGCTCCAGCACCTCAACATCCTTTCTGTATTGAGGTGCCCAAAACTGAACCCAGTACTCGAGGTGAGGCCTCACTAGTGCCGAGTACAGAGGTAGGATTACTTTTCTAGTCCTGCTCACCATACCATCCTGATACAAGCCAGGATGCCATTGGCCTTCTTCCATTCCATGGCCTTCCTTGGCACTGAGTTGAGACTGATAGGTCTGTGGAAGAGAAGGTTATCAGTTAACATGGATTCACCTGCTGGAAATTAGCTCTTTGGAGAAGGATGTGCTTGTGGTTGTGGAGAACAGGTTGAACACTTGCTAGCAGTGTGCCCTTGTGGTGAAGAAGGCCAATGGTTTCCTGGGATGCATTAAAAAGTGTGTGGCCCTAGTCAGGGTACACCCTCATGAACTTTCCTTTTCCCATTGCTGTATCTGATAATCCTTTCTTGTTCTTCTCTGCACCCCTTGCCAAGTCCAATTCTGCTTGGGCCTTGACTTTCCTGACCCCATCCCTACACAGGCTAGCAGCATTCCTATTTTACCTCCCAGGGTACCTATCCCCGCTTCCTCTGACTGTGCATTTTCTTCTTCCTTTCTGATTTGACCAACAAGTCCCTGGTCAGACATGTCAGTCTCTTGCCTTCATTTTCTGACTTCTTTCTCTGAACATATTCAAAACCTGAGCGGATGCTTTCCTGTGCTACCTATTCTAGGGAACCTGTTTTAACAGGGAGCTTAGAGCTATGATTCTGTCATCCTTCTTCATCTCCTTCACAGGAAGGTAATACAGAGAGCACAAAAAACTGAAATGCAATTGGTTGAGTGTTGGTTCAGTCCTTCCAACCTAGTCAGAATTGGATATTTTCAATAGGTACATTTTTATTCTGATATTTGAGGAAAAAAAAAAAAAAAAAAAAAAAAAAAGATTATGAAAGGATAAGCTTCTATGAAAGAGTTCTGATTTTAGAAAACACTGGTTGGATTTCTATCAGAAGCAAATAAGAGAGAAAATGACTAACTACAAATGGAGAATTATAATTAATGTGAACACTTCAGATTTATTAAATTTTACAAAAAACTATTTTCAGAAGAAGAAATGCTGACAGCAGATACTAAATAAATACTTTTAAAACTCTGCTTATTGCTCCTAGTATAGCAAAGTTATTTAGGAAATTTCAGTTATTCCAGCTATTTTGTGTCTGAAGCCTAGAACAGTGCGAAGTGAGAAAATTTGCCACAGGGCTTCTACTATAGATTCTATTTTTATATAGGTGTGAGATGATTATGCTGTGATGGTATAGGTTTTACTGAGGAATCATGAGTTAAATTTCATGTCAATGTGTTCTAATGCAGTTATGCTTATGGAATAAATAACTTATTTTTCTTTTTAAGAAATGATGTTTTAAAATAAATCACAATAATAATAAACAGGAACAAATATAAATACTGTGAATGAAAAAATCTCCTTACTTTCATATATAACCTAAAATGTGAGGTTCTTCTATCTGTAGGTGTTTACCAACTAGTATTTATCTAGTGGACATTTCCTTTGCAGTACTCTAAAACCAGTGCATTAGGCTTGTTCAAATATAAAATTAGAAAATTGGCATAATGAGCTTTAAACATCTTCAGTCCCAATCAAAAAATTTTCCATTTGCTTAAAATGGAAAATATCAAAATAAAATGGAAAATATCAAATATATCAAAAGCATAATTAAAAAAAAAAAAAAAAAAAAAACCTTGTTCTTATTAATAATATTTTTTGTGTTGTTCAAAGTGAGGGGGTGTGTAAGTCAGTATAGGAAGACAGCAGAAATAACCACAAACCCATGGCAGAAAGATAGAAAAAATATATATTTTTGTTACGACACCTATAGGGAAATTCCTGAGGTAACACCTGCGCACAGGCACAGAAGCAGAGATACAAGCACCACTAAGCTCAGTCCACATTACAGAATCACCGGTCTGCTCTTTACACTTGTTTATCAAGAGTTCGTGCTGCTGTAATTTGCCTGTCATCTTCACCATGCTCTGATCTTCTCCATTCCAAGGCGGAGGAATCAAGCATTTCCTATGAAGCACTTAAAAGTGTGTTGTCTATAAATGTTCTACTTGTGAAACAGGATAAACAGCAGTAGGTATGATCTGGGTGTTTTGCTACATTATACTCTCCAGAGTATGCCTACTCCCAGCTGTAAGGTCACTTGATGGTATTCAGTCCTCCTCACTACTCTTTTATTCCTAACCCATCCTCCTTGTCCATCTTCCTCTTTTAACCCATTCCTCCTAAATGTGTGAAATATTTCAAAGAGTGTGTGTGTATGTGTGTGAGTGTGTGCACTGAGGGAAGAGAGACACTGCACTAAGCTGATACTTGAGAGGTATTTTTAGCATATCCAAATTCTCCTGAATATATTTCAGACATGGAAAATGATTTCCAAAGGAATTTCCTCTAGATTAATGTCTCTGAGAAAAATACAAACATTTCAGAGCAAACCAGAAAGGTTTTTTTTTTTTTTAACATCTTACAGGAACAAAAGAATCAAAACATATCTGAAAAAGTTTTTTCTATTATATGTTTTTCTATTATATGTTTTTATTACTTCTTAAAGATAGATGCTGAGGCTCAAATTTGCAATTAGTAGGAAATTAGAGAATAAACATTCCACAGAAATAAAGGCTGGCATCATCACATTGTATTCCTATTTTTGTAGTCACTACTTTCAATTTGGTTTGAATAGGTCCATCTTTGTCAAAGCAAGAACTCTGTAGTTGTGTGATGCATGTAATAGTAATGAAAACAAGGAAATTTACTCTAACCTTGAACCACTGAGCTGTAAAAATCTGAAGTATCCTGTTCTAACCAAAAAAATTGTAACATTATAAAATAATTCTATGCATTTATTTCTCATCTGCTTTTGTGAGAAAAACAATGCAGAAAAAATGATATGCAATACAAATCTTTTTAGAGCAAAAAAACTTGCAGTAAAGAAAAAAAAAAAAAAAGACACAAAAATTGTAAGTGCACTGTGACCTTGCCTTTGTAATAAATTGAATAACTACAGCCATCGCTACAAGGACACTGCAAACAAAACAAAAGATGTACAAAGATACATTGGTTAGGATTTTTAACAAACCAATAGTACCCTGTCATCCCTGTAATTACACTGGGACTGACACAACACAATACCTCTTGTAGCAGAATGATGTCCCAGGTTTGAAGTACTTCTACGTAAACTATAATGGGCAGCTGCTTCTTCTGATAGCCAATCTCTACAGACCATATGAGCAGAAGAGGAGTGCAATTTTTAAAAGGAGGAGAGAGTTATATGTGACTACTGACAGGGAGGGTAGAAGGGGTGGAAGTTGAAAACTGGGGGGAAAATAAAATCTGATATATGAAAAAATGCAGCTGTTATGAAAGAAAGCAGGAGACATTATATGGGAAATTTTGACAAAAATATTTTCAAACTCTAGTATTGAGGCCATTTCTTGAAAAATATTTTATATACAATTTCAAAAAGCAAGTGTTCAAAAATTTTACTTCAATTTTGTTCTAGGAACACTTTTTTGCTGTTTCTGGCTTTTTTTTTTTTTTTTTTTCCTCTCTTTAACAATGGAGAAATCTTTATTTGACTACATTATTCAAACTGAAAAGTATTTCTTGCCTTTCAGTGTACATAAAGAGGGATCTTCATTCAGTTCAATAGAGGTTTGTCCTTGTAGAGACCTAGAAAATTATTATTTTGCCTACATGTAGACATCTACCATCATCTCAGATGCTTTAGCATGTTTCATCTAACCTCTGGCTACTCTTTCAAAGAGGCAAGAGGCATTGCACTCATCCATGTTTTATCCTGTGTTTGTTGTATCCTACCAAATATCATATCTATTCTGTTCTCTGTCATGGTTTTGTGATTTTTGGTTTTCGGTATTCCACATCATAACATCATGTGGGGCAGTGGGAGTTTAACTGTTGGTGCTCGAGCTCTGGGTACCTGCCTGGAAGAGAAGAACTACATTCCCCAGGGGACTTTGCGGTCACAGAGAGTCTCGAGATACAACTCCTGGCAAGGTCACCTGATGCGCTCTTCTTTTGCCTGCTCTTCGTCGGCTCTCCTCCCTTTTCTCCCTGCTGCTCAACTGGACTGCGCATCTCACCTCAGCCCTCCGCGTTGTGGTGAGGCCTACCCACCTTTCGGACATTCTCTCTCTCATTATATTTGATTTATTAGCTTCAAATTTAATTATATTGTATTATAGTGTGTTATCTTGCATTCCGATACTATATTTAGTAAATTAGTTTGTTTCTCCTCAGATCGTTGCCGCTGTTTCTAATTATTTTGGGGTCCCCTGTTCCCTTTTTCCGGAGGCGCGGATCTGCGGATCCCTCCGCCCCGCTAGTCACGGAACTGGGCCGAACCAGCCCGTAAACCGTTGACAGTTCTCTAAATTCCTTTTGTTTAAGTAGCTGATATCCACTAATAAGATGCAAAATTCACTCCTAGAGCTTGCAAATGAATCTGTCTGCAGTGTGGCTGTATTCAAATAACTTAAGATTACGAACAGATTATACTTAGTAAAACTGCTGAATATAATCAATGGAATCTATAGAACTATTTAGCTGATAGTAGGCTCCATTTGCGGCACTGATTTACCTACCTGTTGACTAAAATGTGATGTTGCTATTGTGGACACTTTAATTAGCACTTCCATTTAAAATGAGCTGAATCTTACTCTTAAAGCTTAACGACATATATCTCTTCTTCTCTCTTAATATTCCCAAATCAGCCAGTAGGTTATCTTGGGGAAGGGTTGAGTTTTCTAATAACTTTCATTGTGTTCTGTACTTTTTGACAGCAGATATACCAAAGTCTAACTGCAGTCCCTGGGAAGTTCTGCACAATCCTTATTTCTTTTTCCTTCTCTTTATATGTGCTCATTTCAGTTTTTTATTCAGTTTCAGATCTTAGAGAGAAAGAGCTTCTTTAAAGTGCGTACCTTCTTGAAATATGGAAAGAAACTACAACAACAAAATTTCTGATTTAGACACCACTTTAGTGTCTAAGCTTAATGGGGAGAATTTGACCTTCAGTTTTCAACATAAGACTTCTTAGACTGCTGAACAAATACTTACATTTCATTTAGTTTAGTGAATGTATATAGCATCATGGTGGTTTAAGAAAATTATTAGTCTTCACTCTAGTGTCTGTTATAGTTTATATCTGAGTATTTGTGTTAGCATCTAATAAATTGATCAATCTGGATAATTTACAGTATACTGAAACATCCTGATTGTAGGTAGACAACAGCATACACCATAATGGGCTATCTGTTCCACCCAGTTCCTCCCCTGTGACAGTAATCTCTCAGTGGTACCACATCTCATTATCTTCAATCACATCTGTTGACATTTGCATTCCAAAAATAAAAAATACTCTAACATTGGATAAAAAGGCTTAGATTATGGATATTACAGCAGGTGCTAGGAAGCCCACTGAGAAAACAGTGTCAAAGTTATGCAATATGAACACACAGCTTGCTGTTGCTTTGAGAAAAGGCAATTTAATGACAAAGCTGGAGCACAGGGGAACACATTCAAGAACAGATAAGTAGAAGGGAAACAAAACATGAAGTAATACAGGCAAAATGAAAAAAAAAAAAAATAGGAAAATGGCCAAATGTGCATTTTTACCATCTGGCTGAGAACAAGGAGTATGTGAGATATTTGAAAAATGAAGAATGCACACGGTGCTTTAGGCAGTAAGAAATACAGTTCCATTGTTCAAGGCTTTAAAAACAATGTAAAAATGGAAGGATAAATACAGCTTATTGCTACCTGCTATCAGCCAGATAGAGGCTGACTTATTTACTCTGCATATTTTCTGAGCTTCTTGAAATACAACATTACATTGGTACTTTCTGTTTTTCTTTACAGACAACAGGCTGGTGAAAAGTATATTGCAAATGTATTAAAAATACCTTATATTACGTAGCATGTATGTTACGTGATTCTTTTGCAATTAAAGAGACAACTCAACTGATTTATGTACATATAAGTATAATATTATCTGCACTCCTGTATAATTTTGATGTAAAAAATAAAATGTAAAATATGATGAAGTCCAAATCTTGTAACAAATGTTGGTAACATTATGTTCAAAACTAATTCTGTAAAAATGAATTGGGGTTGAAGAATTGGATACAAATTTTGAATTTGTGTTGGTTTTCTTATGCCTTAGAAAAAAAGAGGAGGGGATAAGTCAATCTAACCAGCCAATCAAAAGAATTATTATTATTATATATGTTTCTACATATTCACTGTGCAAAGCAAAATCAAGATCACTGTCTGTGTCCAGAATAAGAAACTCAACCCTGATCAGAAACACTGCCCATGTGGGATTGAGCTCATTTTTACCCTTACAAAAAAAAAAAAAAAAAAAAAAAGGCAGAATGCCTAAAAGAAGCAAGAGTCTCACTCACTGGAAGTATTCAAGATTTGTCTTGATGGATAACCTCACTTCATGCAATATCAGTCTAACTCTGATATGTTTCTTTTTCCTCCTCATTCTTTAAGTCATCTACTCCTGACATTGTTTTAGGATGAAAGCTTTTATATCCTACAAAATCTCAAGTTCTTTCTCTTTGTAGCATTTGATCAAAGATGCATTACTTTTGATACAGTATATATTCTTTATTGTGATTACCACTACACATCAACAACAGGGATGAAATCCAGAGCATCTAGTGTTGAATATCTTTTATTTAAATCTCCTTTAATAAATCGTAGATGCACCTATCAGTAATTTTCTCTAGAAGCTTGGATACTCTTTAGGCCAATTTCTAACTAAAAATGCTTTGTTACACTCACTGAGCAGCATGTTATGCTTAACTTTATAAAAATTTGTAATGCTTATTCAATTTTTTCTTTATAATAGTTGTTCAGATTTTGGTGTATACGGTGTTAACTACAGTTTTATAATTTTATTTATTGTTTGTTTGTTGTTTTCTGGAGTATACATTTCAAATTTCAGTTAAGCAGGTTTTGTATCAGTATGTTTCACCAATTGGCACCAGTATGTTTCATCGTTGCCTATAACATGAGTTTCATAGCATAATGTAAATCAGAGGGGCAGGTAGTACAAAAAGACTAAATACAGATTGAACCAAAGAACAATATTGAGGACATAATGAAACGTAATATTAATAAAGACTTTATTTCTGTCACTTGCAGATATATTAATGGTTACTCTCAGAACTTCAGCTTTCGCAATTGATGTGATTCAGATATAACAACTGCCAACTGAAAAATTAAAAAGAACAAAAAATTTAAATAAAATATATTATTTTTTCCTTAAAAGGTAAAGAAAAAGCCCTTCATTTCCATATTCAGTCATTTGGCAGATTGTATGAAAACAAATGTAGAGAAATAACACTAAGAAGGAAATTCTATCCTTCTAAATCATGTAAGATTCATTGCCAAATAAAACAAATCATAAACTTTCTGTGGATTTCACTTCAATAATAGTTAAAAGATTTTAAATAATCTAGAATGTGCATTTATATCAAGGATCAATCAAAAATAGAAAATCATAGAATCATAGAATTACCAAGGTTGGAAAAGACCTCCAAGATAATCCAGTCCAACTATCCACCTGCCACCAATATTTCGACACTAAACCATTTTCCATAGTACAACATCTAAACATTTATTGAACACCTCTGGGGACAGTGACTCAACAACCTCCCTGGGCATCCTGTTCCAGTCTTTCAAAGAAATTTTTCTATCACCCCACCTCATTTTCCCTTGTGCAATTTGAAGCCATTCCCTCTAGTCCTGTCACTAGTTATGCAGGAGAAGAAGTCAACCCCCATCTCACCACAACCTCCTTTCATGTAGCTGTAGTGAGCAATCAGGTCTCCTCTGAGCCTCCTCTTCTCCAGCCTAAACAATCCCAGTTCCTACAGATGCTCCTCATAAGACTTGTGCTCCAGACTCCTTATCAGCTTCACTGCTCTTTTCTGGACACGCTCCAGGGCCTCTATGTCTTTCTGACAGTGAGGAGCCCAAAACTGAACACAGTACTTGAGGTGTGGTCTCACCAGAGCTAAGTACAAAGGGAAACTCAAAGAAACTCTACAGAATCTTCTTATAAAGGTAAGATATATTTGTTATTTTTGGAAATAACTTTCTTCCTCTTGACCTAAATGAAATGACAAAATTTAAAATATTACTTTGAAGCACAAGTGCATATCAGAATATTATTAACTCACATTTTTCCAAACACTGTTCTTGGAAATTTGGTCTTCCTAATAGCTAGTCTCAGTCTACCCTCTTCCAGTTTAAAGCCATTTCCCCTCATCCTGTCATTACACACCCTTATAAATAGTCCCTCCTCTGAACCGGATCCAACAGCTCCATGTCCTGGTGTTGGAGACTCCAGAACTGGATGCATTACTCCAGGTGAGGTCTCATGAGAACAGAGTAGAAGGGCAGAATTGCCTCCTGCAGGTGACTCTTATCTTGATGCAATTCAGGACATGGTTGGCTTCCTGGGCTTCAAATGTACATTGCCAGCTCATGTTGAATCTTTCATCAATCAACACTCTCAAATCCTTCTCCTCAGGGCTACTCTCAAGCCATTCTCCACCCAACCTGTATCTGTGCTGGAGACTGCCCTGACCCAGATGCAGGACCTTGCACTTGGCCTTGCTGAAGTTCATGAGGCTGTTATGGGACCACCTCTCAAGCCTGTTCAGTTGCTTCAGGATAATATCCCATACCCCTAGTCAACCGCACCCTCAACTTGATGTCATCTGCAAAACTGCTGAGGATGCACTCAGTTCCATGTCACCTATGAAGATGTTAACTGTAGGAGCTGCTAGAACAAAAGGCTACTTACCCAACAGTAGATGCTAAGTGTTTCTCCACAGCATCACAGCAGTAGAAACCTGCTTTTTTGTTTTTGCTGTTGTTGTTATTGTTTTTGTTTGATTCTTTTTGTTTATTTGTATTTGGTTTAGGTAAGATGAGTGTGTTGCTTGAATAGTTTTCCTGAAAGAAAAACAGTAGATAGAGTGGAAAATTCCGAGGGTCATCAGAAAGACAGTATTGCATTGACGACTAAATGGAGTGATGGTATTTTATTTGTTAAACAGTGGATTTACCTCAGAAACTCTTCTTTCAGCTGCATGTCTGAATTTTGACTTAAGGTACCAAATCTCACATTTTCACTACCTACAAATTTACTTTAATAGTTATTATTCCTAATCCTATCATTTTACAAATAAAATGAAAGCTGGAGTCATAGAAATATCAAGACAAACATCAGAATCGCTATGCTATCAAGATGAAATTTATGCTGTGCTAAACTCCAAGTGAACCTTTCTTTTGGTTTAACCCAAAAGCTTAATAAACTAATGTTTCCTTTTTGTATACATGTTGCAATAGACTGCAAAAGAGTTAAAGAAACTCAGTGGAATCAAACAATCAAACAAATAAACAAAAAAACCCACTTTGATAAATAAATGACTTCATTTTCTTAATAGTGTCCCCATAACTAGCTAGATAGAGATCACAATATTTTTGAAGCATTTAGTATGATCAGAATCTGTCCATACCAGTGTCAAGCAGTTAAATTGTGCTTAATTATTTACAGAGAAGTATCTTAGTAATTCTTGCACAACTCCATCCTTGAAAATTACTGTATGCACAGTCTCACTTCTCTAGAGCTATTGCCAGTGCCATTTGCTGTGGTTAGTTCAGAGGACGAGATGCATTAATATCAACGTATCTTTTGTCATTTCTAAGTTTCTCTTCTCACAGAGACTTCATAGCCCAGATCTCTCTATATTTTACCCAGTATCTGATCCTTTCATGTTGGTAGTGTAATTTTCCACATCACTGAACCGGCATACATCTTGTAATGAACCATTCTGAGCTTGGTTTAGCAACACAGCATTCACCAAAACCTTCACTGAATTGCTGCTACAGAGTAACATTCTGTACTTACTGCCAGAACCAGACAATTTTCTGACTGATTTGGAAAGCCATGAGAGAGAATAATCTAAAGCCCTGCCACATCTGCTCATTTTTTTCCTTAACTGCTCAAGTACAGTTTAACATCTACAAAAATCGTCCAGTGCCTTCGTGAACAGAACTAGGATAATGTCACAGAATTAACTAGATCAATCTCTGCCCGTGACAGGGGGCAGTAGGCCCCTGCCCCCCCATTCCACCCCCTACCCGGCCCCACAAAATGGGAAGGAAAGAAGGGAGGAAAAAAAAAAAAAAAAAAACAGCGGCAACAATCTATGGAGGAAAACTTATTTTACTAACTATGATATTGGAATGCAAGATAACACAATATAATACAATCAAATTGAGACTAATAAATCAAAGAAGATAGGAGGGAGAGAGAGTTCCTGAGACCGAGTCAAACCTGAAAAGCTTGGAACGGCTAGGAAAGCACCCTCCAGCACCCACTGCCAGGCAGTAAGAGACCGCCCCACCCGGAAGGGTCAGATCCCATGACTTCCGTAATGTATAGGGATAGGGACCTGGAACTGGAGCATTAACACTTTAATTCCAGTACACTACATGAAGTTTTGATGCGGAATACTGAAAACCAAAAAACATAAAACCATGATAAATAAATTCTCAAATTCACTCCCTTTTTAAGTAGAATAACACACTTGAGATTTCTGTGAAAGAAAATATTTCCTCTTCCAATTTATATAGATCATAGAATCACAGAACCATAGCATGGCTTGGGTTGACAAGGACCATAATGACCATCTAGTTTCAACACCCCTGCTAAGTGCAGGGTCGCAAGCCACTAGACCAAGCTGCCCAGAGCCACATCCAGACTGGCCTTGGATGCCTCCAGGGATGGGGCACCCCTAACCTCCTTGTGCAACCTTTTCCAGTGTGACACCACTCTCTGTGTAAATATAAGACTTCTTATTTTCTTATCCTAGCAAACTAAATGCATTCTTCAAATACTTCCATACAATAAAATCACTGCCTCTGTGATCATATCGCTGTGCAAAATTGAATTACAGATTTACTACTGATAAAGTAGAGGCTGAACTTAAACCTTTCTGTGTTAAGTTCATGCTGTACAGCTGCCTTTTCATGGTATTTACAGAAATCAGTAAAGTAGGGTTTAATTAATTATTTAATATAATTAATTTAATTAATTAATTAATTTAAATTTCTATTCAAATCAGTGGAAACCAAAACCTTCTAAAACTGAATTATGTATTTTACAGAATTGAAGGTACAGACAATATATCCTTTAATTCATACACACACACACACACACAAAGTCTTTAAATTGCATAGTTTTCCTTAAGACATTTTTTTTTCTTTGATACAGTGGATGATACTTACATTTTTGTTGTTTTATTTTTTTTCTGTTTCATGTTTATTTTTATGCCATAAAAAAAAAGAAAAACATAATGTACTGAATAATATACAGCATTTTCTGTACAGAATTTTTTTTTTAAACAATCAGATATGTGTTTATTACTCGTGATGACTTTCAAATGGATGCATCAAAGAAGGATTGCATAGAGACAGGTTTTTATACAGACTTTTCATCAACAGGACACTCCTGCATTCACAAATTATCTATGGAACCAGTTAAATGAACTGTGAGATGCAAAGGGAAAACAAGGCAGAAATATTCAATACATCAATGACATGAATACATCTTGAGTAAGGGAAGAAAGCTATCATGCTCAATAATTTTAAAATATCTGTCCATTTATTGTGCTAATGCCCTTAAGAAGAAGCTAGCGGGAAAATATTCTTTATGTTTTCATCTTAGCCAAAAACAATAATCTATGTCTTCTTATCCAAGACACTTAAATAACAAGAGCAACTGCAGTTTGTATAAAACTATGACACTATAGATAATCATAAAGTAAGAAACAAAACAGCTGAATTATGAACTTCAGCAGGCACTAATATCACTTGTACTATAAATATTTATTTATTTATTTATTTTCAATACAATAATCTGCATATAATCCCACTACACTTTAGGCACTCTGAGAGAGATTCCTCTTTGTTTTTTACAACCTGTGCTTAGACCATGTATTTGAAGTTCTTTAATAGGGTGGTTCAAAATGTTAAGTAAAAAGAGGGAAGGGAAGGGAAGGGAAGGGAAGGGAAGGGAAGGGAAGGGAAGGGAAGGGAAGGGAAGGGAAGGGAAGGGAAGGGAAGGGAAGGGAAGGGAAGGGAAGGGAAGGGAAGGGAAGGGAAGGGAAGGGAAGGGAAGGGAAGGGAAGGGAAGGGAAGGGAAGGGAAGGGAAGGGAAGGGAAGGGAAGGGAAGGGAAGGGAAGGGAAGGGAAGGGAAGGGAAGGGAAGGGAAGGGAAGGATGAGTGACTGAAAATAAAGGATGCAAAAGAACTGTATACTGCTATTACACTAGGGAAGTATCTTTTGATGTTTCTTTTGCTGCAGATTTTAGTCTAAAGTTTTCTGTAGGTACAATGCATATGCAAGTCATCCGATCATGTTGGTATGCATGACAGAAAGCTGTAGTGTAGGTAGCACTTTCAGTACAAACTGTCTTTGAAACCACTTAGCTATCATAATGTATCAGCTATGCAGTACTCCAGAAATAGCATCTGCGCATTTGTATGATTTCATGGTTGAGAAAAACATTTTATGTTTATTGTCTTAGGAAATCCCAAATTAACTGCAGATGCATTTCTCATTTTTTCCTTTTGAGCTGAATTCTAATGTTACCCTCAATTGCTGCAGTTAGGAAGCAACAGTACAGTCTGAAGAAATTGTGAACTAATATTCAGAAGACAATGCATTTCAGTGTGTTTCACAGTTTTCATATTGTTTGTTGATTTACTGAATAACTTCCAAATATAAAATAAAAAGGACCAATAATACAATTGTCTACTAGCTTTTGATAAAAAGATGACTATGATCTTTCAAACAAATAGTTTAATCCTTGCCAAATGTTTTCTTTCTTTTGCCCTAGAAGTAGAAATATAAAGAAAACAGTTTAGAATATAACATACAATAAGTTCGAATAAGTAATGGTTTGTCATTTAAATAAATGACCCACTCCATTATAACCTATTAATTTAAATGTCATTAAAGTAACTAAACAGAAGGAACAGAAATGAGTGGTGGAGAGATGAAGGAATGAAAGATGATGCACTACCTTCCTTGTACCACGATTTATTTTCTAAACTACAGTACAATACCATCACTGGTTTTCAGGCTGCTTTGGCCTGGTTCTGTGGCTAGTGAGGCGAAGGAACCCACAGATCCTCACTCCAGGAAAGGGAAAAGGGGAAAAGGGTAGAGAGATGGGCCTAAAACAAAACAGTGGCAATGATCTGAGGAGAAACAAACATATTTAAAACTAAATAAGATATTGGAAAGCAAGATAGCACACTATAATATAGTATAATACAATTGAAGATAGTAAATCAAATAAAATGAGAGAGATTGTCTGAAAACCAAAGGCCTTACTCTAAGTAAGTTGAGGCAATGTGGCACCCGCAACAGAGATGAGCTGGAAGATCTAAAAGGGCATCTTGTTATCCGTAAACTGTTTTTATCTTTACCCTCTAAGCAGAAAATTGTAACAGAACAGCGAACAGTCCTCTGGGAGATGTAGTTCTTCCCTTATGGGACAAGTACCCAGAACTATCCACAATCCACAGAACTGGAGCATTAATTCTTTAACTCCCAGTGCACTACGTGAAGTTATGATGTGGAATACTGGTAACAACAAATCATAAAACCATTACAAATAATGTTTAATATAGGATTTGATCATTCCTTCTTGACAATTTATGAAAAAATTGTCACTATGATTTTATGAAATTCATAGTTGTTTTTAGCCTTTGTAAATTCATTTATATTATAGAAAATCTGGACAAATAAATATTTTAAAATTTCTTTGTGTCAACAGTTTATGGGCTGGTTCGGCCCAGTTCCGTGACTAGCGGGGAGGAGGGATTTCACAAAATCCGCACCTCCAGAAAAAGGGAACAGGGGACCCCAAAATAAATAAAAACAGCGGCAGCGATCTGAGAAGAAACAAACTGATTTACTAAATACAGTATCAGAATGCAAGATAACACACCATAATACAATATAATTAGAATTGAAGCTAATAAATCAAATACAATGAGAGAGAGAATGTCCGAAAGGTGGATAGGCCTCACCATAACACTGAGGTGAGATGTGCAGTCCAGTTGAGCAGCAGGGAGACGAAGAAGAGAGGACAAAAAAGAGCGCATCAGGTGACTTTGCCAGGAGTTATATCTCCTCTCTGACCACAAAGTCCCCTGGGGAATGTAGTTCTTCCTCTCTTCTGGGCAGGTACCCAGAACTTGAGCATTAACAGTTAAGCTCCCAGTGCCCCACATGATGTTATGATGTAGAATACCAAAAATCACAAAACCATGACACTTTGTTAATTGCAAAACAGGGCAGGGGGAAGAAATACCTTGATTCTTTTGATTTGTCTGGAAATAAAGCATAGCTAAGAGTAGACTCTGCGGTCATTGCACATACTTAAATCAATTTTTCTTCTGGATTTTTTTCTTAAGACAAATAATCATTAACCACATTAATATTCAATGCTGTTCTTTAACAGAGCAGATGTTTATATGCATGCTTCATTGCACTGTGAACAATGTGAAAATGCAATTGGTTTTTTGTTATGAAAATGCTTTGTATGCACAAATCTGTATATATTTTACAAAAACGATCTGACTCACAGGTGTTAATATTTGCTAACTTAATTCTGTCACCAATCCATCTGCATCTATGTCACCAAATTCATCTTAGGAATCTACTATTTTCTGTTGATAACTAGGACTCCAGAAAAGTGAATTTCTAGTCCTCAAGGTGTTTCTCACATCTTTACTTACTCAAAAGTTTTCTACTTTTTTACTTTGTACAAAGTCTTTCCTTCATTAGCTTAATATTTTTCTTAGGAAGTGGAAAAAAAAATTACAATTCATCTCAATTTAAAGCAGACTCCTATTCAGGTCAGATGAATGATGATAGCTTAAAGGCTAATTTTATTTTTTTTTCCTTTGACTAGCAAAATCAACTACACTGGAAGTAGATGTGAAGACGAGTATAGATGTGGACAGGTTATCTTCTACTTTTAAGTCTTACCTTACTGCTAGATACCTGGTACAAGTAAGCAAGCAAATTAAAAAAATAAATAAGTAAACACACACACATGTATATGTTCATATGTTATACATTATAGGTATGCGAAAACAGACTTTCTATAAATGCTACTCTCCCTTCTTTTTCATTTGGGATGAAGAGTGAGGCCAAAGACATAAAAATATGTATATATATATAGTGTTCAGTTATGCTCTGAAAATTAAAAGAAAAAGAAGTTAAGATTTTCCTTTACAGTATGCTAAGATTTAGTTTTGAAATAATACCTATGGCCTATAATGTAGTACTCTGTCAAAAAAGGAAACTCCCTTGCAAAGCACGTTATGTACTATTCTGTCACATCAACTCAGCATGCACTGGTCTTCAACTATAACAATGCCACTTATTTTCCTGCAGAATCTCAGAAACACTCATAAAGCCATCTCTGCAGGAAACCGTATTTCATTTTTCCACAAGCTGGCAATGTGTACGTAGACAAGATACTCTTCTGTAAGTACTGTGGGAAATTGATGAATATATGAATACAAACAGAGTAACATGCTGATTTGCACGTGCTCAGCTAAGATATGAAGATACCTGCAACAAAGATTGAGTAAATGTGATTTACACATGAAGCTTGCTGCATTTCTGAATTAGGCTTAAGTCAAATATGCATTTTGTATGGCTGATAGGTACGTTTCTACAGTATAAAGTCTCTTGCATTCTTGTACAAGATTTCCGTTTGGTAAAAATGAAACTAGTGGAAATGGTAATTAGGGCAATGTTCCACAGCATGAGGTAGAACACTAAGTGAAGAAATAAATTTCAATTCCAGAGATTGAATTAAGTTAAAATATGTACACAGTCTTGGAGGTAGGAAATTCACTGTTCTTCTAATGTGAAAGTTACTAAGAAAAAATGCAGAATCACGGAATCATAGAGTGGCTTGGGTTGGAAGGGACCTCAAGGACATCAAGCTCCAATTCCCCTGCCTCCATGCAGTGTCACCAACCTTCATATCTAATACTAGACCAGGCTGCCCAGGGCCACATCCAACCTAAAACAGATGCTTTAAGATATATTACAATTTCTGAATCCTTTCTGAGA
Source organism: Lophura swinhoii (assembly GCA_030408155.1). Taxonomy (NCBI): domain Eukaryota; kingdom Metazoa; phylum Chordata; class Aves; order Galliformes; family Phasianidae; genus Lophura; species Lophura swinhoii. The sequence continues at coordinate 149,762,654 of CM059454.1, forward strand.
AAAAATGAAAATTGCTGATTACTGACCTTCGTTGAAAATAACATCATTATTTATAATCAGTTATCAATTTCTATGTTATTCAGTTATGTCATACCTGAGAACAAATTTTTAAAGGAGAATTTTACTTTTCACTGAAGAGCAAATGAGATGGTGGAATATATTCTTGAAGGACATTTTGACTCTTTATGTAACATACTCATGCATGATACACAGGCAATAGGCCTGATTAAAAAATGATGTTGTTAGATGTTGTTAATGTTGGTCCTGGAAACATTTGAATGATATAATTAAAAAAAAAAAAGAGAGAGAGAGAGAGAGAGAGAGAGAAATAATTGAATTTTATGAATGGACATTTTCAGTGTTTTAGATATCTCACGTTGAATTGATTTAAGAGCAAGATTGGAAAGAGATGCTGCAGATTGCTGAGTCAGGATATAAAATCACGGCAGATATTCTTGTGAAGGTGCCAGTACTTATCCAGAGCATATACTTAACAAGCTTGAGTTTACAGTGAGGATTATCAGCAAATAAATGGATTTGTAAAAGCAGTTCAGGGAACAGAATATTTTATCTTTGGTCTAGAGGAGAGGTAATAAAGAGGGGAAAAAAATTCACAAACTGTCATTGGAGCTAGATTTCAAAGGTGTAGTTGACAATAGTTTACAGATGAGCTGCATCTTAATGCTTTACAATTCTAGGCTCTTCTATTTAGGGATGTAGAAATCATATCCCCAGTATGACTGTTCAATCTTTTTTTTTTTTTTTTTTTTTTTTTGGAGTGACATAAAATTACATAAGTATTCTTTACCATTTACCTCTCCATCCAGAATCTACAGAGTGTTTTTTATTAATGTATTATTGTACAGTTATATATTTGGCCTACAGCTTGTTACTGTGTGTGATGTTTTAGGTTAAAGACTGTAAAAGAACTTAGTTCCATGTCAGGTAGAATCACAGAATCATACAATTGTTTGAGATTGAAGGGACATTTAAAGGTCATCTAGTCTGACTCCTTTACAATGAACAGGGACAACAACAGCTAGATCAAGTTGTCCGGGGTCTTGTCCAGCCTTGCTTTAACCTGATATCTAATCTAAATCCTATTTCTCTTAGTTTGAAATCATGTCCCTTTTCCTATCACAACAGACCCTGCTAGTCTGTTACTTTCTTTCTTATATTCCGTTTTTAGAAAATGAAATGCTGCTATCAGGCCTTCCCAGAGACTTCTCTTCTCCAGGCTGAGCAGCTACAGCTCTCTCAGTCTGTCTTCATAGGAGAGATGTTCCAACCATTGAATCATTTGTGACCCCCCTCTGGACGCACTCTAACAGGTACGTGTCTCTCCTGCACTGATGACTCATCATCTGGACACTGTACTCCAGGTGAGGTCTCACCAGTGTCAAGTAAGGATCACCTCTCCTGACCTGCTGACCACTCTTGTTTTGAAGAAGCCCAGGATGAGGTTGATTTTCGGGCTGCGAGGGCACGTTGCAGGCTCATGTCCACCAGTACCCCAAATTCCACTCAACAGGGCTATACTCTATCCTTTCAAACCCCAGCTTTTAATGACAGTGGGAGTTGCTGTCACTCTGGAACAAGATCTTGCACTTGTTCTGTTGAACGTCATGGTTTACTCCTGGGCCCACAATCTGAGCCTGTCTAGGCTCTGGATGACATCCTATCCCTCTGGTGTGTCAACTGCACCACACAACTTGGTGTCATCTGCAAATTTGCTGAGGATGCACTCAAACTCCCTGTCAATGTCACTGATAAAGATATCAAAAAGTATTGGTCCCAATACTGATCCCTGAGACACACCACTTGTCATTGATCTCCATCCAGATACTGAACTATGGACACTACTCTCTGTGTGCAATCTCACAATTCATTCCTCGTCCGTCTAATGGTGTACCTGTCAAATTCAAGTATTTCGAATTTGGAGAAAAGAGTGCACTGAGGTACCACGTCAAAAGCCTTAAAGATATTTGTATCCCAAATTAATTGTAGTAATGTAATATTGAATATGTTTATGTATTTGAATAATTGTAGAGAAAATTTAAAAAAATATATCAGTCAGAGAATAAACTGAGGGAAGAGTAATTCCAAATTGGTGACAGTTGAGGATCTAAAAAAGGGATGTAAAAACCTTTGAAAAGGACAAAATACCTAGCATAATATATGCTAGATATTTGGCATGATGCAAAGGAATGTGACTTAATTGGTCATAGACAGAATTCACTAGAAGGTGGCAAATTTTTAAATGAAATTTCTTTTACTAATCACTGTTTTCTGGAGTCACTGTGAAAAGTATAGAGTGAGGCCTGTCAGGCCTTCAAGAGAAGCGAAAGGAAGGGGAGGGGAGACTAGGATAGAAACAAACCAAAAGTAAACCTACGAAGAATTTCCCTCCACTCCATTTCTTCCCAGCCTTAACTTCATTCAAAGCTCCTCTAACTCTTCCCTCTGAGCAGTACAGGTCAGTGCAGAATGGAGACTGTGATTAGTTCATAATAATTTGTCAGGCACTCCACATCTTCATGCTCCTTCCCATCCCCAGGATGGGATCCTTCCCATAGGATACTTTCTGAATCACTGTGTGATTTCTTGATTTCCTACCCAAATACTGCAGTTCTTCAAGAACTTCCTCCAGTATGTTTCCATGCTATGCAGGCCTTCAGGAACAAAATGCTCCTGCACAGGTCCCCCACATGTAACAACTCCTGACAGATAACTTACTCCTTCCCATCTATGAAATGTAGCTTCTTGCAGGCTATTTATCCTTCTGCTGCAGCGTGTATATCTGCTCTGGTTATGGTCCTCTCCACAGGCTGCAAGGGGATGACCTGCTATAACACCAGCCTTTCCACAAGTTGCATGAGAATCTCTACTGTTCTGGTGTGTGTAGCATTTCCTCCCCTCCTTCTTTTCTGACCTTGTTTTCTGCAGGGTTCTTTCTCCCACATTTTTCAGATTTTTCAGATTTTCAGAGCTTCTGCTCAGTGTTTTCTTAGTTATTCTTAAATATTTTATCATGGATACACCACTGACATTGCTGGTTAGCTGTGCTTTGTCCAGCAGAGGATTCATTCTGGAACTGACTAGAACTGGATATATTCCAGCTAGGATCAGCTCTCAGGTTTTGACTGAAAAAAAGGTTTTGACAGAAAATTATTAAGGAAAGCATTCATCATCCTCTAATTTACCACAGGGATTTGATTTACATATCATAGCTTATTTGTAGTTCAGGACATGCATGAGGACTTTGAGGAAAATGTACTTTGCAACAAAATTGGCAGCATGAGATTATGCTATATGCTGATGTTGAACTAAATTAAGAATGTTTGAGATGTCTGAATTCTAAATCCCATCTTGCTTAAAAAACTGCTTATAATCTTGGTTTTCAAAAGTGTTTGTACAAGAGCTGCTCTGAAAATAATGCCTTCTATTTTTTTATATTGGCCTACAATATCAAAGGCAGATGTTGCTAGTATAGTAGAAGTTGAAACTTCCCTCAAATATTCTGTTACATTTTGTTGTTGTTTGGCAGATGACAGTAAAGGGGCAGCCTAATAAACTGGTGTCTGGCATGAAAGTGCATATGAAACAAAGATGTGTAACTGAATTCCTCAGTGCAGCAAAAAGTGTCTCAATTTATGGAGACCAAGCATTTCAGCAGTGGTGACAATAGTGGTGGGTCACTTCCACTGGTGCATATTTTAACAAGGGTAGCATGCAGGCTCTTGTCTGTCACTAGTAAAAATGCATAGCTAAAGGTGGTGACTATTTTCATAAATAGTGCTTTGTAGATTAGACTTTTCTCTATCAAACAGTGTTATCACAGAATTACAGGGGTTGGAAGGGACCTCAAGAGATCGTACAGTCCAGTGTCCCTGCTAAAGTAGGTGCAGCATCTGATGCATGGACTCAGATGTGAATGACCCAAATTGTTTATTACAAGTTCTCACATCACTTATATACCTTCACAAGTTTTCTCTTTCTAGCTTTCCCATTTGCACCTACAACTTTCCCATCCACATGGGATCCACATGTCAACAGAACATTCTACAAACACTCTTCATTCGTTCATGCAGGCGCTTATCCAATCAAAGCCGTGAGATGTTCTTTCTTCTTCTAGATGTGTCCTTTGTTCTTATGCTGTTTATCTTGTTCCACAGCTGCTGCTCTGTACAGTTTTTTCCTGTATTCCCAAAAGTACAATAAGCACAGGTAGGCGTCCAGCCAGGTCATGAAAATCTCCATAGAAGGAGACTACACAACCGCTCTGCACAAAATGTTCCAGTGCTCCATCACGCTTACTGTAAAGAAGTTCTTCTGCATGTTAATACAGAATTTCCTATGCTCAAGTGTAAGCCATTAATTCTCGTCCTGTTGCTACATATCACCAAGAAGAGCCTGGCCTCATCCATTTGCATCCCACCTCCCTTTAGATATTTATATGCATTTATCAGTTCCCCTTTCTGTCTTCTTTTTCCCAGGCTGAACAGACCCAGTTTACTCAGCCTTTCTTCATATGGGAGATGCTCCAGGCCCTTTATTATCTTTGTGACCCTCTGCTAGAGCCCTTCCCTGTCTTTTTTGAATGAAGTAGCCCAGAAGTGGGCACTGTAGTCTAAATGTGACCTCACCAAGGCAGATGAGAGGCAGAAGACCACCTCCCTGGCCACATTCTTTTTAATGCACCCCAGGATACCATTGGGTTTCTTTACAAGGGCACGCTGCTGGCTCATGACCAACCTGTCATCCACCAGGGCTCCCAGGTCCTCCTCAGAGCTCATCTCCAACAGGTAATCCCCTAACCTATACTGGTGAACGGTTATTCTTCCCCAAGTGCAGGACTCCATACTTATTCATGTTAAACCTCAACAGGTTCCTCCCTACCAAACTCTCCAGTCTGGTCAGGTCTTGTTGAATGGTAACACAGCGTTCAGGTGGGTCAGCTACTCCTCCCAGCTTTGTATCATCAACAGACTTGTTGAGGGTGGATTCTATCCCTTCATCCAGATCATTGTTGATGTTGAACAAGACCAGATCCAGCACTGACCCAGGGGAACACTGTTATTTTTAGGCCTCCAGCCAGACTCTGTGCCACTGTTGACAACCCTCTGAACTCTGCCAGTCAGCCAGTTCTCAATCCGTTCATCTATCCCACATTTTCTGAGTTTCAAAACAAGGTTTTGTGGGAGACGGTGTCAAACGCCTTACTTGAAGTCAAGGTACACAGCATCCTCTGCTTTTCCTTCATCCATCCAGCCATTGATGACATCATAGATGGCTACCAGGTTGGTCAAGCATTATTTCCCCTTGGTGAATCCATGCTGACTATGCTTGATAACCTTCTTTTCTTCCGATTTCTTTAGATGGCATCCAGTTATTTTTCTTTTTGTATCTACTGTACTTTCCATGAAAATAAATATGAAGCATTACTTTCTGTCCAACCTAGTATTAATATTTTATCTCTCAAGGAATCTTGAGAATTAGGCTTCTGATTCATTCTTTTTTCCAATGTTATTTGAAGAACACTTTCTCACGAGGAATCCTCATCTCTAACACAATAAATGACATAACATTTCTCATGGATCAAACAGGTAAAAATTTGTTGTTTCAAATAGTTTGGAAAGTTGTTCTGAAATACATACAACTTATAAATAATTAAAGAGATTAAAATTCTGGAGAGAAAGTAAAATATGACTATAAACATATTTGAGCATAAACTTAAGACTACAAAACTGTTTTTAAATCTTTTTCAAGGAACAACCTGATTAATGAGATATAAGGTGCATATGTAATACTCACATTTTACTTTTTGGGTACATAGCACATGTATTTGACATAAAATGCTGTTTAAAAGGAAAGTGAATTAAAATAAAGGTAGCACCATTTCTGCTTAATATTTTTAATTGAATTTCATAAAATATTACACTTAACTAATGCAAGATACATATATCAATCCTTTTTTAAAGTCATGAGAATGATGGATTTATAACAGTTTCAGAATAAAAGTGATGCATTTTTTCTCAATGGACAAAGTCAGGATAATCTGAAGTTTTAAAGGAGGGCTGTAAGGGTTCCTGGCTGACTTGATGTTTCCTATGTTTCCACATAAATTTAAAAGTAGACTTGAAAAATGTTGATACAAATCATTTGATATCTAAGAACACATTATGATGTTATTTATGAAAAAAAAAAAAAAAAAAAAAAAAAAAAAGCTTAGTCCAATGGCCATGGAATCCAAGGAGTTCATGGAGTCCAAGTTCATAGAATTCCACATGGGACTGTATTTTAGATCACAGTGTCTGTCAAATTCATAACTCCTTTTAATGTATTACTCTTGCAAAAAACATTAAAATTCCAAAGTAAAACAAAAAAAGAAAAGAAAAGAAAGAAAGAAAAGAAAAGAAAAGAAAAGAAAAGAAAAGAAAAGAAAAGAAAAGAAAAGAAAAGAAAAGAAAAGAAAAGAAAAGAAAAGAAAAGAAAAGAAAAGAAAAGAAAAGAAAAGAAAAGAAAGAAAAGAAAA